>PISX010002638.1:0-155057 GCA_004024625.1 Mellivora capensis | reverse complement strand
AATGTTTATAGCAGCAATGTCTACAATAGCCAAACTATGGAAAGAACCTAGATGTCCATCAACAGATGAATGGATAAAGAAGAGGTGGTATATATACACAATGGAATACTATGCAGCCATCAAAAGAAATGAAATCTTGCCATTTGCGACGATGTGGATGGAACTAGAGGGTATCATGCTTAGTGAAATAAGTCAATCAGTGAAAGACAACTATCATATGATATCCCTGATATGAGGAAGTGGAGATGCAACATGGGGGGTTGGGGGGGTAGGAAAAGAAGAAAAGAAACAAGATGGGACTGGGAGGGAGACAAACCATAAGTGACTCTTAATCTCACAAAACAAACTGAGGGGGATCGGGAGAGGGGGGTGGGGTAATGGACATTGGGGAGGGTATGTGCTATGGTTAGTGCTGTGAAGTGTGTAAACCTGGCGATTCACAGACATGTACCCGTGGGGATTAAATACTTTATATGTTTATAAAAAATAATAAAATTTAAAAAAAATTAAAAAATAAAAAAAATAAAAACTGAGTCACAGCTGATTTTTTTATTAGTTTTTTAAGGTTACTGAAGATCTTAAAAAATCCTGTCAGGTCCCTTTTTAACAAATATGCATAGCGGGGCACCTGGGTGGCTCAGTGGGTTAAGCCTCTGCCTTTGGCTCAGGTCATGATCTCAGGGTCCTGGGATCGAGCCCCACGTCAGGCTCTCTGCTCAGCAGGGAGCCTGCTTCCTCTCTCTCTCTCTCTCTGCCTGCCTCTCTGCCTACTGTGATCTCTGTCTGTCAAATAAATAAATAAAATCTTTAAAAAAATATGCATAGCATTTAAAATCTAACCTCCTTGAAGTTTTTCATTTTTTTAAAAAAAATATTTTGAAGCCATTTTATTGGCAATAAAAAAGGTTTGAATTGTCATATCTCCCTGGTAAACTGAATCTCTAATCTTATTTATAGCTTCTCTTTATTGCTAGCAACACCCTCTGTCCTAAAGTCTACTTTTTGGGATAATATAGGACACTAACTTTCTTTTGGTTAGTATTAGTATTTGTTGGTATTAGTATTAGTATTCTTTTGTTTACTATTACTATAGTTGTATCTTTCAATCGTTCTGCCACTTTTGTGTTTTAAAGTCAGAATTTAGTCTGTCTATATTTATTATAATAAGTAATAAATTTGAAATTGTTTCTACCCTATTATGTTGGGCTTTCTACTTGGTCTCTTCTTCTATCATTTTTATCCTTACTTGCTTTTTTAAAAAGAGATACAGAATATTTTTGTTGTTATTATCTACTTGCTTGTTTATTCGTTTCCTGTCTCCCATATATTTATATTCCATTAGTTTGGAAGTTACACACTATTCTATTCTAATAGTGATCATCCCAAAAAGGTTAACATATTTTCATACATAATTTTTATATTCTAACATTTAGTAGTCATAAATTGGATATTGTTACTACTGTCTTATACCACCAGGTTTTGTTTGGATTAACCTTATGCTTGCTATTTTCTCTGATTACCATTCTTCGATTATTCTGTCTTTCCTTCCCAATGATTTTTAAATTCTTCATGAAGCTCATCTTCTAGAAATTCTTTAGAGATCTGTTGGTAATAAGCTCTCTCACTTTTGCCCTCCCTAAAAAAAGTCTTTATTTTACCCTTATTCTTGAAAAATAATTTTATAGGTTATACAATTCTATGTTGAAAGTTATATTTTCTCAGAATTTTGAAGATATCATTTCACAGCTTTCTAGTTTCCATTGTTGGCCTTTTGCAATCACATCTCAATCTAATTGTTATTCCTCTGTATTCTTTGTATTCAGTCAATTTCTTTTCATTATAGTGAGAGTCACGCTGGGAATGCTTTTTGATGTACCCTTCTTATAACTGGTGGGGCTTCAAATATGTTAATTTCATAGGCATTAATTACCACATTGAATACTGCCTGTCTCCTATTCATTCTATTCTCTACTTACAGAAATCAAATTATATGCCATCATATAAGTTCTAACACTATTCTAACACTATTTCTACATGTCTTTTAGAATGTCTTTTGTATTTCTCATATCTTTATTTCATTGTATTAATTTATGGACAATTTCTCCAGTTCCATTTTCCAATTTACTTATTCTCTCTTCACTTGCGATTAATCTGCTATTTAATTGTTTTGGAAACAAATTGGTTTCCAATTTGTTATCTTTTTATTTCCATGACTTTTTACAAACTGCCTTGACAGCTGTGATAATGTCTTGCTCTTTACTTACACTTCTGATACTCTTTTATTTAAACATTTATTAATTTTATGTTTTACATGTAATCCTAATATGTCCAAGTTTTGCTGGCCGGATATTACTGTTAATGGTTCTACTACATCTCACTCACAGTAGCTTGGTTCTTTCTGTACATGCTTTATGATTTTTTTCCTATGACTTCAAATTTCTTGAAACTCTATGCATGAAAAAATTTGTTACATCTGGGGTTTTTGCTTACTCCAAATGTCTACAAGCAACATAAAACCACTTTTAATGAAATTATGACTTTATACCTTTTGATGATACAAAGATAATCCAATCCCATGTATCTTGGAATTCTCAGTATGTAAAACTATCAATCTCTATAACCAAAGTCTGTCTGCTTATCTATGTAAAAAGATAAATACAGGTAGATTTTATTTTAAATTTTAAGATTACTCACTGATGTCTAACAGAGATATAACCTTATATAAAGATTTAAAGTCTGACTTCCTACCTCACAGAGACCCTAGTCTTTGTTTTCAGTCCTTCTCCCACGAATCATTCAATCCAAAGCTTTAGGCTACTGGAGATTGGGAAACACGCCACACCAATGATATGTTTTAGTGTTGGTTTATATCCCCGGATTTGTCATTTCTTATTGTTTTTGGTCTCTAAGAATTTTCTTTTCTGTCTTGAAAGCTTGCATTGGCTTGATGGTTCATATCGTTGTCCCTTTATCTATAAAGTCTGTTTAATTTTGCTTCTTACAAAGAAATAAGACTATAAATATGTTTCTTCTATTATCTAAATCAGAGGTCAGCAAACAATGCCCTGTGGGTCAAATACATCCACTGCCTATTTTTGTAAATAAAATTTTATAGGAACACAGCCAGATCACTTATGTATTTCCATGGCTACTTTTGTGCTACAACATCAAAGTTGAATAGTTGTCACAGACACCATCTGACCCACAGATCTGAATATATTTACTGTCTGCCTTTTACAGAGAAGGTTTTCTAACCCCTGATCTAAATCATCAGCAACTGACTTATCTTACAATAAATATGTTCAGTTTAATACAACAGCAAAGTGTTATTTGTTGACAATGTATGCATATATTCAATATAGTATTTAATATCACCATAGTGGACTAGAACGTCTTTGTTGGCATGAGCTATATATCTAAAAGGTTTAAGTAGCAGATCCATCATAGAAATATATTTAATAAATGTCTTTGATGATGATGATGATGATGAGATCTTGAATTCCCATAATTTTCTAATCCATGACAGATATAAAAACAGATATCATTTTGGAGAGTTAAATGTACCTGTCAAGTCATTTTGGAATGTGGTAAATCACACCTTAATTGGGCACATTTTGCCTCCAGGAATCTTAACTGCTTATGTTCTCTGACATTCTTACTGATAAAACTCATTGCCATAGATTAAAGCTATGAATGTTACTCTCTTTTTAACATTATAGCTTTTATTACAGGGAAATATCTTTACTATTTGTATAGTATCCCATGTTCTTCCACAAAAAAAGAAAGACACAGTTCCCAGATTCTAGTGATAGCCCTTCCCTACCTATTTTTAGAGTGTGGATAGCCTCAACTTTCTGATCCACTCAGAAGAACAGGTAATGATACACACTTCTAAACATACATTTTGTTTTTGGCAAATGTTCTTTTTGCAAATGCTCCTGACAAAAGATGGGAGATGCAGTTTGCAGAGTAAAAGAAATGGCTGAATAAAAAAAAAATACTGTCATAAGGGGAAAAGAGAAATATGTTAGAAAACTTTATCCCTATGATAGGCATTTGATGAGAGAAGCCTGAAGGAGTGAATGAATGGATGGTATTTGCTAGCTAGAAGAAAGTGCCCAGTAAAATGAAGACAGAATACATGTAAAGTGTCCCTGACAGAGGGACAGTGTGCCAGGTATAAGGGACAGCTGGCATTTGCTGAAACACATGAGTGACATATCCTAGAGAAAGAAGGAAAGTGCTGGGTATAATGCCAGCTAGTGCAGAGAGCATGGACAGCAGGTTTTCTGCAGAATAATGCTGTTCATGGCTAGTAGTGATCTGTGAAAAATACAAGTGAACAGTTTTGACAGAGCAGCATGTGATAGGGAATAAACTAACTAGAATATCTGGCTGCCATGCAACTGACTAAGGGAAAACTGTACGGGTACAAAACCAAGCTGTAATCTCTTTGGAAACCAGGCAGTAAGTCTGAGAAAGGAAAAAAAGAAACATATTCTAAGACAGAAGTGAGTAGCACAGCATTTCAATTCAATAGATGTGTACGACATTCTTTCATTTAAATTAGGGAAAGTGTTGTAGAATGCTAATGAGTAAGTTACAAAAATTTATAGTGGGCAAAACTTTGTCACTTGCTTATTTCACTGTTTCAACTATTTATTTCCTATTAATGTGGCTGTTATTAAATAAAGTGCATTTACTGAATGAGCTCCATGCACTGAGCAGACGTGAAGGATTTAGTGGGGAGAGAGAGGTACAGCAGAGGTGAATCTGATTGTGAGGAACAAGGGTGTAGTTTAAATAAAGCCTAAATTCAATGCATAGAACAGTGAAAATGCATCACATTGAATATATGTGTAGTAGTCCAATGTAAACAGATTTCTCAATGTTAACAGAAATACGTCAGTTTTGCAAATGTTAAATGCCACATTAAGGTTAATAATGCCAAAAGTATCCATGAATGCTGTTTTAAAGTGTCATTACAAAACAAAGAAAGTAAAGCAGCTCTGGGGGTTATCAGTAAAAGCCTTAGGAACTGGATTCTATGGATAAGAAACATGAGATTTTTCCCCAAAGGATCATTATTATAGGCATCTCACTTTTGTCCCAAACTCTCGCCTATGTTTATTGACGGTCAAACCTTGATATAAGGCTTATCTGTTTCAAATGGCTATTCCTAAGTGATGCTGACTGTTTGAAATATACCTTTGTGAGATCTGTTTGTGATTTAACATTCTTACAATCTACCTTATTATAGAGGCTATTATTTTCATAAATCCTATAAAACAATGAATAAATATTTGCAAAGAGGGTTTAATAGATGACATCAAAATGACTCAACACAGTATTTTTTTTTAAAGTATGGCAAGATGCATATGGAAGAGGCTCTCAGAAGTGCTGACAATACTACTGAAGCAGATTACCTTAAAAGAAAACACATATGGTTCCATTTTGTGCCTTCTCGCTCAACTAAATACATTTAGAGGCACAAGCTTGCAACCTGCAGAGTGAATCCTATGTTATCCATATGTGGATTACAGAACTAAAGAGGAGACAGTTAAATTATTCGGTTACTTTTTTATAATTCAAGATGAAAAACATGAGCAAACATGGGTTTCCCTTTTCTTTCCACAAGTTTAGGGCCCAGAATTATTTTTTTTTCCTTCCATGAACCACCTATTGACACTCCTGACTTCCCAATCTCTGTGACCTTCAGGCCCCCAAATCTGAAGTCATTTTATTTTACCGTAGGATGTCTTTAAATTGGGAAGGAGAGCAGTTTGTGTAAACACAGAGGCAATGGTAGCTAATTATCACTTCACTTTAGCTACAATTTCCCTCAACCACATACTCTAATAGTGTCCATTCTAAAACATATAACTCAACCCCACTTCCCACTCTAGTTACTGTTCTATTTTTCTTCTCTTTCATACTCAAACGTTTTGAATGTCTTACCTATCCCTCACTATCTATATTAATTTGCTATACAAACTTTCCTTAAAACATTACACTCTGGCTTCTCCTCAAAACAGTTTTGAAAGATAAGTTTGGTTTAGTCATGATTTACTTCTGTGTTAAGTTTTGGTCTTTTCAATTTCTTGATCTCTCAGTTTTAGCACTGTTGATTATTCCCTTCCTCTTAATGCATTTCCTTAGCTCCTGTGACATCGTAATTTCTGTTTGTTTGTTTTACATATGCCACAGTGGAACTACTCCTTAGCTCATCATTCAGGCTTGGAAGGTTGGATTTCTCAAAGCTCTCTTCGAGACTCTTTCATCTGCTGATGATGCATTTCTCTCAAAGGTATCCTGATCCATTACTCTGGCTTCAGTTATTATCTACAGTAACATAATTTATACATCTCTAGCCTACGCTTCTCCTCTGAGCTGTAGACTAAGATAGCCCACTGCCTACTGATATTGCCGCCTCCACTCCTTGAAGGAAAGTTTAGGCAGAACAGTTCTAAAAATAACCCACGCATCATGGTCCATCTCCTCCTTCCCAGTGTATGGCCCCAGCCTCCTTTCAGTTGTACAAACAAGAAAAGACAGGCATGAGCCTTGATTCCTCCTCTCTCCATATCCACACCCAAAGAATCTTCAAGTTTTGTCAACTTTATCTCCTATATGTCTCTAGAACCCATCCATTTCTCTTCAGCTTTACCACCATTACTCATCTCAAGTGTTTTCCCCATTGTAGCTCCAAAAAATTTATTGATTTCTGCCTTCTTTTCTCAACATTCATCATCTCTGTTAGTGGAATGTGTACCTAATAAGCCACCAATTTTTCTCTAGTCCAGACAATCAACTACAATGCTCTCAGAATTAATGTCCTCAAACTATTTTTTTAATTTAAAAAAAAATTAAAAAGAAAATTGTTGGGGCACCTAGGTGGCTCAGTGGGTTAAGCCTCTGCCTTCAGCTCAGGTCATGATCTCCGGGTCCTGGGATCAAGCCCCTCATTGGGCTCTCTGCTCAGCAGGAGCCTGCTTCCCACCCCCCTCCCCCGGCCCTGCCTCTCCGCCTACTTATGATCTCTGTCAAATAAATAAATAAATATTTTTAAAAAAAAAAAACCTGTTACCTAATAATTTGTTTGATGACTGTTACCAACAGGAAAATTTCAAATTCCCTATCTTAGCTGTGACTTCCAATCTCTGTTCAATATCATTTCAGAATATTCTCCAACTTCATCAATTCTAATTATAAGCCATAGTGAGGTCCCTTGTCACCTTTCTCTGATTTACCTATTCCCTGTATCACTCTTCAACGTTTTTTTTAAAAGATTTTATTTATTTATTTGACAGACAGAGATCTCAAGTAGTCAGAGAGGCAGGCAGAGAGAGAGGAGGAAGCCGGCTCCCCACCCAGCAGAGAGCCTGACGCGGGGCTCAATCCCAGGACCCTGAGACCATGACCTGAGCTGAAAGCAGAGGCTTTAACCCACTGAGCCACCCAGGTACTCCTCTTAAGGCTTTTATATTTGATAATTTCTCTGTCTTGTACATTCCTCTCTATTCTCCCAGACTAAGTCAAATATTACATAAAGTTGTCTTTGGCTGCCTCAGGTATAATTCTTAGTCTTCTATACTTCTTTACTTCTTGATCCATATATCTGTTTTAGTATGAACCATGCTATATTTTCAAGTCTCTGCTTAATATGTATATCCTCCCAAAAAGACTATGTGCTTTATGATGGCAAGCACTGTTTTAGTCACCTTTTGGTGCTTATCACACATAATAGGTGTTCAACAAAAGCTTTAAACTGAATTATTAGGATATCTACAAAATCCTAAGACCTAAATAAAGGTTTAAGAACACATTTAAGCAGGAATGCTGTTATATGTATATTTGAGGCCTGGCTAAATTAAAATCGAGATCACATGGTAGGGAATTATGGGATGCCAAAACCAACCTCACGGAGGAAAGCAGGTTTGGGAGTGACCAGTTTCAGACACTGACTTAACATAAATAGAAAAAATGACTTAAGCCTAGTGTACTGGAAATAATTCCACTGTGTTAGATCTCTTAAGGTCCAGACTATAGAATCTTTAGTTTCCTCTCATTTTTCAATACCCTTATGGGTCTCCAATCCTCCCTCCAGAGCCCCAGGGCTTCTTTCAGGCATATTAAGCTGTTTATTTATTAATGCTCCATATTCGTTTTCACACTTTTACTTCTTTTTCTGCACATACTTTTTCTTTGCCTGAAATACTCTTCCCTCTTCCTCTTTACTTATGATTGAAATGCCAAGTTAGCTTCCTATACCTCTAGATATTTAACATAATCTTGCAAATTGAGTTAGATGTTCAAATTATGTATGACCAGAGTAGTTGGTAGGTCTTCATGTTATAGCACATATTACATTACTGTGTAATTGCCGACTTACTTATCTGTATCCTTTTCTAGATTATAAATGGAAGGATAAGCACTATCTATTTTAATTTTAATTGCCTCCCCAATGCTTAGAACAGTCTCTGGCACCTAGTAGGACCTCATTGAATGTTGAATGATTACCTAGGCTCCTTCAGAGAGGATCTTTCTCCCTAATACCATGTTTTTGTTAGGGACCTGTCACTTCTCTCTGCTTGTGCTAACAAGTACAAGGCCATATACTGAGCACAAAGAATCTCAACCTATACTCCACATTTGATTATTGGGGCTATTCTCTCGCAAAACTAGACATCTAGGTCATGGCATTTTATAGGCTTTGATCACTGAAGTTACTGACTCTGCTCTCCTTTCCTTTAACATCAATTTCCCAGATTTTTAACCTGCCACAGTCATGGATATCACTGATTTTCTGACCTTTGCTTTGATTTTATGGTTTCTGGCTTGTCAGCTTGCTGCCAAGAACAAGAGTCCACATTATTTGGTTACTGCTTTGACCCAGGGTCTTCTGGATGGTTGACTAATTCCTGATTTACAGCAATCTTAGAAATCTTCATTCCCAGTTTCATGATCTCAGACTCAGCCTGAGTTCAGCTTTCTGTTGGTTCCAGTCCCTTCTCTGTCTAAACTTGAAATAAGTCCTCTTGGAAAAATGGCTGAAAAAACTAGTACGTACATATAATTAATAATATCCACAGGTATTAAAGGCTGAAGGATAGCTTACCTAATGTAAAAAGTGTTGAGATGTTTACTGTTTCCAATAACATGTAAAATGGATCTAGAGCAAATTAAAATTTTGTTTCTGTTTTTCTCCATATGAACTTATGAGAGATAAAATTAATATGTATTGGCAGAATTATATGGTTGTTACATAGGAAAAATATCACTATCTTAACTATGAATATTTGATTGTTACATTATTGGTAATACTAGATCAAGTATATTATTTTAGTTTGGTATGAGATAATAGGTGGGATACATGATACATACACGGAGGCATGAGGTACAAAGCATGGTAGGTATTTTGCTCTGAGACTATGTACCCAAGTTTGTAAACCTCAGATGACATTTTAAAAGACCTGCAAGCTGGCAAAGGAATGGCAAAAATATATAGAGCCAAGCACAATCATGATACATAAGAAGATCCTGAAGACTAAGACAGAAATGGAGGGAAAGGCCCCACAATGAATGAGAAAAGGAAATATTAATGTCCATTGAGGAAATTTCTATTCCCATAAGTAAAGGAATAGGAATTGTGTATTGATCCTGTGAGGGGAGTTCTAAGAGGACAAAACAGACAATAATATCTGACTAGAAGAGAGTACATACATTTGGTATTTCATGACAGGGACAATGAGACAGAAAATGAGTTGTTTGCATAGACCCTTTTGTCTTAGGATTGCAATTACCTGTAGCAATATTACAAAGTTGGCTCCCCTGGTCCAAGCAAAACAAATATGAAAAAAGAAGGGGAATTGCATGTCTGTTTTCCTGAGAAAGTATTTTTACCATCATTATTATTTTCTTTATACAGTATCCTCTAACTTTTGGAGACAATGACTTCTGAGAAAAGTGGCCTGGGCTGTCTTCTACTATGTTTAGTTTATACACTTATTTTTGTCATGGAAAACTTTAAGGCCATGTCAAAAAAATTAGGCAGTATGTACTGAGGATACATTGACAATCCGAATGTGCAGAGTTGTTATTCTTAGGGTATATTCAACAACGATATTACTTTAGAAAAATTACATTGTAATACTTTGAAAGCCCCATTAAAATATATAAACATGAAACATTTAATGTGCAATACTAACCGTCACTGCAGAAATTACCCAAAGCAAAAGAGTTCATCTAAAACATGTTATTGAAAAGTAGGTGGTAAGTGAACATTAACTCCCTACACCTCCACGTCAGTATGAATCGAGAGCTAACAAACTGCACTTTATAGACCATTTTTTTGCCATAATATAAATTTCCTCTTAACCAAAATATGAGGCACAGGATAGTTAGTGAGCACACAATTTCACAAGAAGGCCACTATTTCTGAGATCCTTAAACTTAGTAACAGCCCAACTAATACACACACATACACACATACCCTACTGCCCATTTTTTTTTTTCAAAATTCTTCAGTCCGGGTCTTTATGTATTTTTTATCATGGTATTTGGGTTCACTTTTATCAGTGAGCCAAATAAGTATCTCAAGTAAATTATTCAATGCACTTAAAAATTCAGCAGAACACCTATAGCTATTTTTCATAAATATGATGTAGAATAGGACACCTATAGCTACTCTTGTAAATACACATACACACACACACACACACACACACACAAAACACACACCCCAGAAATAGCCAAGCTAATTAACAATGCTATTTATTTTAAAAAACTTCCACAAAATGGAAAAAGATAGAAACTTCAGAAGTAATAATCACATTTGAAATTAGTTAAATTTATGATGAATGAATACAGGTTCAAGGCCACATTTTTGCAGTTGTAATCAGCAAATTATTGCAGATGTAATACTTTTTCTAGAGTCAATACAGGCATTTCTAGTGAGTCAGAGAACTGAGACTCAGGGAAGCAACGCACAGAAATTAAAGGAGTAATAAGCACTACAATGTCCAGAAACAACTGAATGTCTAAGTGAAGAGTAAGTACAGTCCATATAATGAATATATAACTTGACACACTGACAAAACCTTCTTGCCACAGATTAAACCCTATCTAGCCTATGATAAAAATAAATGAGTTACTGCATTTCTACTTATTGGCAATGGAAAAGTTGTACAAGAACTGAGAGAGTTAATGGAAAATTAATAATAAAAAGGAAAGGCAAAAATGATAAAAGTAGGGTGTTGGATAAGATATAAGGTCATAGACATTTATATAGTCAAGAGAGGAGAAGATGGAAGGGGATTTGATCACAGTCTATAAATACCTTACAAGTATCTGTATAAATGAAAGAATGTGATTATTCAAAGCATCAGAAGATGGGAGGACAAGGAGCACTGATCTGAAACTAAAGAAGAAAATGTTTCAGCCTTATATGATATTAAGAAATACTTTCCAACAGTAAGAGGATTTGGCATTAGAAATAAAAACCAAGGACAATGCATAAAGTTTAGGGAATGTCTGAAGATGATGTACCTACAAGTACAGAGAATAAATCAGAAATGATGAAGGGAAGAATGGAAAACAGTGAGGCTCACAGAATCAGAAGATACACTTGTTCAGGATGTGTGAGATGTGTTAGCTGCCGGTCTGTTATGTATGATTCTCCATTAAGTCTCATCGTAGGAAACTATACCAAAACTGGGAAAGCAGTTTAAACAAATGAAAAATTTTAGCCTATACTTTGATCAACTATTCTACTATGACAGTTGATGATTTCCAGTTTTTGGCTATGTTCTTACATTTGATAAAGAGCAATACATTTAAGTGCTGTAAGTTAGAGTTGATAATAAATTTACATACATTCTTCACACATACAGAGATCTGCACATAGCCTACTTTTATAATTGCCTTAAATATACAGGTTCAGAACCTCTACTATAGAAAGTTAAATAAGAATAAGAATAATAGAGATCACTAAAAACAAATTTATTTCTATAAGTAATACTTTTCCACCTGAGAAAAAAGGAAAACCTAATAACTTATGCATTTCATTTTCTTAAAAAGAAAACTAGTATAAAAATAAATGTTAATTCTCTAAATAATGAAAAACCCTTTGTTGCTTTCAATCATTTGTCTTTTTCATAGTTCAAACTTTAGATTTTACTTTTTTCTTTCATTCTTTCCTCTTATGAGTGGACCTCCTAACACCTTATCAAAAGTTCTGGGTTTTTTTTAGTTTTAAGAGAGATGCTTTAAGGAATAAGAAGCAGCTTGCTTCTCTCTCAGTACAGGATGTAGATGAAGATAAATAAAGGAATTACTGCAAACAAGGAAGTGTTTAGCTGAAGCTAAATAAAAAGAATTTGCTGTAGACCCAATTCATTAATTCCTTCACTTTTAAAACAGACAAAAAAGGAAATTTTTAAAAATACTTATCACTTTCTCTGTATCAAGAGATGAACTAAGTACATTTAAGAGTATGGGAACGTTCTAGCTAAAGATGATTTTGATCCAATCAAGGCATTTGGCCTGCTTTGTTTCACTTCCCTAGTTTCTTGTACACACATTACTTCATAAGAATCAATACTTTTCAGGTGGAGAAAGTGGAATTTTTTCCACAGGTGAAAACTAGTTGTCTAGGGGTTTACGATAGCGTGAGGAATCTCTAGGATGCTAGTCCTTATACTTTTGACAAGGTTGACCATACATAAAGGCTGGGGAGAAAAGTAAGTGAAACCAAAGAGAGAGATGACATCCTTAGAGAACACAGAATATTTAATAAGAGCACAGGATAGGGGGGAGAAACAGACTCAGCAGGTATTAATTGGAGAAGGTAGAAATCACAAAGAAAAAAATCACAAGAAATATTTCAGAAGTTCAAAATTATAGTATTTATAATCTGAAATCAAAATAAAGTGGTCACTGGGTTATTATTCTGGAATGGATATGCTAGTGATTGTCAGCAAGGAAGCCAAAAGCTCTTAACTGGTGAGATAAAGTATTTTAATAAGTGATATCTTAGAGTTGTGTGGATTTTTTATAAACTTTAAGAATTATAAGAATTATAAACAAAATAGAAAATATATTAATAATTTAGATGTTCAAGTGAAGTAATTTCATTTGACTTTTACATTAAGAGCATCATAGATCAAGTTCACCAAATTGAATTAATTCATTCTTCTGTCAAATATTCTTTTGTAGCATATGATTAGAACAATTAGAATACTTCATTATTAAATTTCCCTGACTTAGGCTTAACACCAAAACATGTGACAGAGAAATGTCTAAAAATGAATAAAAGAGCAAGGATATAAAAAAGGATGCAGAGTCAATTATCATATGGTTTCGTTTATTTGTGGAGCATAAGGAATAACACGGAGGGGTGGGGGAGATGGACAGGAGAAGTGAGTTGGGGGAAACTGGAGGGGGAGATGAACCATGGAGACTGTGGACTCTGAGGAACTAACTGAGGGTTTTGAAGTGGGAGGTTGGGTGAGCCTGGTGGTGAGTATTAAGGAGGGCATGTATTGCATGGAGCACTGGGTGTGGTACATAAACAATGAATTCTGGAACACTGAAAAGAAATTTAAAAAAATAAATATAATTTCTTGAAAAAGGATGCAGAATATGTAATCTTACTGTATTAGCTCTGATTTCTCTTTTTTGTTGCCACTAAAATATGTATCTATGTTGCTCTGATGACTGAACTAGCACAATTTCAAATGTTTCCTGTTTCTCCCTTCTTTCTTCCTTCTCCTCTTTCCTCCCTCCTTCTCCCTCCCTCCCTCTCTCTCATTTCTCTTAATCATCTAATTTGAAATGTTACTTAATACGTTTAAATCAATTATGTGTCCCATACTTAAGACTGGCCTTTAATATTATTTCCTAAATCACACATTTTAGAAGACTTCGGTGCCTGACTAATGGAATTCTCGAAAAACCTATCAAAGTGTTTCAGAACATAAGAAATATACCAATGGGACAGAAACAGTTCTTCATTATGCTTTACAAACGATTTTGCTCAACTGCTTATTTTAATTAGAGCAGAACTCTAGCTTCTGCTCATTGGTTTAGCATGAGCAATAAAATGAAGTTTATTTAATTTTCTAAAATAAGTAAAGCAGAGTAAAGTTAATTAAAAGTTAATTACAGAATAATGAATCATCTACCCTTGCTGTGCTAGTGTTGCCCAGATGATTAGATGCTGTCCTTCCTGAATACACTTCCATTCCCATAAGCTGAGTATTCTCTTCACTCAGTATAGGGATTTTCATTTGTGTACTTGAGAACTTTATGTTGCCTTCTTCTGAGGGCAGCTTTTTTAGGAAATAAGCACATAGAGGCACCCATACACACCTTCTTAGTTTCTCTCTTTTTATATGCTTTCCCCAGGCATAATTTTCATTTAGACTTCTGATTGCCTTTTAAATTTGACAGAATATACCTATAAAATTTGTTAGTAATTGTTTCATTTCCCAGCATGGCATGTGTAGTTAACCTTGAAAGACGGATTGGGCGTTAACTGTAGTGAACCCAACCTTTGCCAGTATCACAAAGGTCATGGATCTGTTCTCTCTGGTCCTGTGTCTTCAAATAGAAGGTTTTGTACATACTGGAATTAGAATGCTTTTACTGCTCATTAATTCATCATTAAAATGATGTTAACTAATCATTCTCTATAAGGCTCTGGTGTACAGATTTTCTGGCATGAATCGCTGTAGCTTGGCTCCCAGCCACTTACAACTTGCTGAAAACAGCAGCATTCATGTTTTTGGTAGATTTAAATCTTTTGTGAAATTTTATTGTACGTAGCAGGTTTTATAAATTGCACTGGGAATACAGTATGGCTTATACTGAGAGTATCTTTATTTTTATGAATGAATATATGTATGGAAATACCTGGACTTCAATTTCAATTTTGCAGCAGGGTTCTCTTAGCATAAGGAATAATATATAATGAATATTGTGTTCTCACCTCAATTATGTGTCTTGATTTGACATCATAAGTAGTAAGGCAATGTAGCAAATATTGTTACTTAAAATAGGGAAAGAAAATAAATCAGTCTAACTTAAAATTTACACTGATTATGTACCCAGTCTATGTAAAAAGCTACAAACTATTAGTTTTGCAAAACTCGTCAATGATTCAATGATACAAATGCGTTATGAAGTAACTACAAACAATTGAATTTTGAATCTTTTTTTAAAAGTATACTGGGAAACAAACTGGGGATTTCTGGGGGCCAGTAGGGTCCTGAGTGATGGGTATTAAGGAGGACACTTGATATAACAAGCACTAGGTGTTATATGCAACTGATGAATCACTAAACTCTATCTCTGAAACTAATAATACACTACATGTTAACTGAATTTAAATAAAAACTTTTAAAAGGTATACTCGATATTCCACATCCAAACCTTTTGCTAACAGATACATGTAGAAGCATTTATTTCCCTACATGCTGTTAATCAGATGTTAAATAAGAAGGAAATGGGTGGAAAAGATCTGAAAATAAAGTTTCAAGAGGGTCTCTTAAACAGGAACTGTGAGAAGTTGGAAGAAGGGGGGTGCAATCTTGCTTTCACAACTTCTTACTTGCTGTCATTCATCTTCACTACTCTAAAACTTTCCCTCACTCTTCTTTTAAATGTTTTTCCCCCTGCCTTTACATTTTACTTATGTGTGCAACTGCATTATTATATCCTAGTTTTCTGTTTCTCAATTTTCCACGCTTTAAAAAGATGAGTATAAAGGTTCAATAAATGAACACGCAAACAAAGAAATAAATAAATCCTTTCAGTTTAGAAATGCTAACTTCCATTTTAAATATCACTTTGAAATGTTGATTCAAAAATTCACATTCAGGGGCCCCTGGGTGGCTCAGTGGGTTAAAGTCTCTGCCTTCAGCTCAGGTCATGATCCCAGGGTCCTGGGATCAAGCCCCACATGGGGTCTCTGCTCCGCAGGGAGCCTGATTCCTCCTCTCTCCCTGCCTGCCTCTCTGCCTACTTGTGATCTCTGTCAAATAAATAAATAAAATATTTTTAAAAATTCATATTCATATCCACTTCACAAACACAGATACTGGCTGTTCATTTGCTACAAAAAATATGCCAAATTAGGAAGACACAATTTTGTAAGGTAAGTTGTTCACTTTTTTTTCTTGGCATTAAAATTATTTACGATAATGTTATTTAGATCCACTTGACTCAGATAACTCTCTTTAATAATACTTGAAATTCTTGGTAGAGAAAAGTACAATAATTTAACCCATACTATAAAATTATCGATAGTTTACTATAACTGAGCAGAAGTAAACAGGGTACACTGAGTAATGAAATACCTTCTTTTGGTTTTTTGGTTAGAAAGGGAGATGGTCAAAATGTCCTAAGTTTTTTTGGGGGGGGGCTGGCTAAGTATACTTTATTGGTGGTACATGACAAGGGCTCCCTTCTTCAGGGCTCCCTAAGCCCCTCCCCTTCTTCAGGGGTTCTGGGATGGAAACTGTGGAGGTCAAAAGATTCTCAGTGTGTTGGGGATGAGTTGGGGCAGTTACTCCCCAGTAGCTGAGGGCTGCCTCCTCTTGCTGGACCTGGTGGTTCAGGAGGGTCTTACTCCTTGGAGGCTATGTGGACCATAAGGTCCACCACCTGGTTGCTGTAGCCAAATTTATTGTCATACCAGGAAATATGCTTGACAAAGTAGTCACTAAGAGCAATGCCAGCACCTGAATCAAAGGTAGAAGAGTGTCTACTATTAGACACTGAGTGTCTAATATTGTGTCTTATTACACACAGTGTCACTGAGTGTCACTATTAAAGTCGCAGGACACAACTTGGTCCTCAGTGTAGCCAAAGATTCCCTTGAGGGGCCCTCCAATGCCTGCCTCATCAACTTCTTGAGGTCATCGTATTTGGTAGCTTTTTCTAGGCAGCAGGTCAGATCTGTGACTGACACACTGTGCGTGGGGACCTAGAAGGCCATGGCAGTAAGCTTCCCATTCAGTTCAGGGATGACCTTGCCTACAGCCTTGGCAATGCCAATAGAAGCAACAGTAATGTTCTAGGCAGCCCTTGGCTATCATGTCACAGCTTTCCAGAGGGGTCTTCTGGGTGGCAGTGATGGCATGGACTGTTGTCATGAGTCCCTCCACAATGCTGAAGGTGTCATGGATGACCCTGGCCAGAGGGGCCAATCAGTTGGTGGTGCCAGAGGCACTGCTGACCATCTTGAGGGAGTTGTTATATTTCTTATGGTTCATACCCATCACACACATGGGGGCATCAGCAGAAGGGGAAGAGATGATGACCCTATTAGCCCCACCCTTCAAGTGATTCCAGCCTTCTCCAGCCTTCTACTACTTCTCCAGTAGACTCCACAGCATACTTAGCAGCACCACCCCATTTGATGTTGGTGGGATCTTGCTCCTGGAAGACGGACATGGGCTTTCCATTGATGACATGTTTCCTATTCTCAGCCTTGATGGTGCCATGGAATTTCCTGTGATGGAATCATACTGGAACTTGTAGACCATGTAGTTGAGGTCAGTGAAGGGGTCATTGATGGTGACAATATCCACTTTGCCAAAGTTAAAAGCAGCTTGGTCAAAACCGTTTCCTCTGACCTTCACCATTGTCTTAGGGACTCTGCTGGCACTGCACCAGAAGATGCAACTGTCTGTCGAATGGGGAGGAACAGAGAGCCATGTGTTAAGCAGTTTCATACTGTCTTCACTGCTGGAGCAGAACTAGGTTTCTAAGTGTTTCATTCTCCATAGAGACAAGTTTGTGATTAAAGATTACAACCTTAACAATCACAAATCATTTCTATTAAGAACACAACAGAAAGAAACTTATGGATTATAAGGCACTATACATATATAAAGATCTATTGTATTATTATTATCTCTTGTTATTACAACCAATTTATACATTTATTTAGAGTTCAAGTTTTACTATTTTTATGACTATGCCAGTTAATGAATAGGCAAATATCCAGTTGATATGTCAAGATCATCCAGTTAAATTATAAATTTAACACAAAGTGATTGGTAGATAGTGCCATGAAACATCTAATTTCTTTGCATTGAACCATGAGTCACCTATTTGAACCAGAATACAGTATATAAATATGTTCATAAAAATTGTTTATATAGGGGCACCTGGGTGGCTCAGTGGGTTAAAGCCTCTGCCTTCAGCTCTGGTCATGATCTCAGGGTCCTGGGATAGAGCCCTGCATCAGGCTCTCTGCTCAGCAGGGAGCCTGCTTCCTCCTCTCTCTCTGCCTGCTTCTCTACTTACCTGTGATCTCTGTCAAGTAAATAAATAAAATCTTTTTTAAAAAGTATTGTTTATATATTAAACTATTTTTTCATGTTTTTGAGCTCTTATTTACTGAATCAAAAGTTCAAACATGCTTTTTTTTTTAAAGATTTTTTATATTTATTTATTTGACAGACAGAGATTACAAGTAAGCAGAGAGGCAGGCAGAGAGAGAGGAGGAAGCAGGCTCCCTGCTGAGCAGAGAGCCCGATGTGGGGCTCGATCCCGGGACTCCGGGATCATGACCTGAGCCGAAGGCAGAGGTTTTAACCCACTGAGCCACCCAGGCACCCCCATTCTTTTTTTTTAAAAAAAGATTTTATTTATTTGACAGACAGAGATCACAAGTAGACAGAGATCTCAAGTAGGCAGAGAGGCAGGGAGATAGAAAGAGGAAAGCAGGCTCCCTGCTGAGCAGAGAGCCCAATGTGGGGCTCCATCCCAGGATCCTGAGATCGTGACCTGAGCCGAAAGCAGAGGCTTTAACCCACTGAGCCACCCAGGTGCCCCAAAAGTTCAAACATTCTAAGAAGTATATAATGGGCAGCACCATGTAGGAAATCATGAGAAATCATAGATGAAATGATAATGCAGCAAGCACCCATTTAGATAATGAGTCAGAGTGCATTTTCAAAAATATATATGTATTAAATATCATTGTGTAAAATCATAGTATAACACATACATATTAAATAAGTTAAATACATGCAACATATCAGAACTAGTTTATAATAATTATTAACCATATAGAGTGAGAAAAGCAAGAAAGTAACTAACTAAATCTTAAGGCAATTAGTACCCCGTAGGGTAGGATGTGTTTCATGTATATATAATCAAAGTGAATGATGGGAGATCCATGGACATAATATGTTTATTAACATTTTTTCTCTGCTTCACAGAAAATTTCTGCTCCGTATACTGTAAGAAAACAAAAACTATGCAAAATTAGTCTCAAATGTCTTTAATTCTGCCAGCTAAATTAATCTCTGAAGGAAAATATAAATTTATACACCACTGCTGATCTGCAAATGTTTAGATCGGGCAACTAATACAGTAATAAACTGAACAGATCGACAAGGCAGTCTTACTCTAACACAGTATTTGTAGCAAGAAAAATACTTTTGCTGGATTCATGACCCAATATTGAGATTCCTGCTTCTAGAACCTAAATAAGAATCTGTGCTACCTGTTTCAGGCATGATGATCTCCAGTTCTATCTGAGATAAGAGGGACATAACATTAGCACTTCTGAAGGAGAAGTGGAAAACCAGTGACTCAGTTATAAGAACAGCATGCTGCTACAGGTCTGTATACTTTCAGAACCACCACCTCTCCCCACTTCACTTACTACCATCACTACCCCTCCTTGTGTCATTGGTTTTCTCTCTTTTCTCGCTATCCTCTACACATACCAGTCATGACCTTCCTGCCTCACGGCCCTCAGGGCTGTTGCTTCTTCATGGAACACTTGTGTCCTGGATATGTGTATGTTCCTTCCTTTACCTCCTTCAGATCTTTGATCAAATGTCAATCTCCCAGTGAGACTTTCCTCCATGCTTAAAACTGCAATCCTTCTCCAATTCTTCCTATGCTCCTTGCCTGCTTTCATTTCTCTTGTTTTATTTATTGTATATCTCTAACCACTAGGATGTAAGCCCCCTGCAGACAGGGGTTTTTATCTCTTCTGTTTATTGATGTATCCCCAATCCCAGAACAATGCCTGGTACTTATGTGCACACAGGTAAAACATTTTTTGAGTGAATGAATGTAAATCATTAAAATATCTCATTGAAGGAAAGAGAAAATTCTTACCCCCAAATAACAGCATGATTATAAAACACACCTCCTTTGTAACTATTTAGGTCTCAGCACTACAGCTTGAAGCAAGCAAAGCCAAACTCTTAAGTCATTTCTACCATTGACTCAGATACGTTTCTCTCTATGTGGTGGTTTAATGATCTCTTCTGTTCCAGCTCCATTTATCCCTCACATCAACTACTCCGGCAGCCAATTAGAGCTCATCTCTCAGTTCTGTAGTTTTAAGGGATGCATAGAGGGAAAAGAACACAGGCGGGCAATGTGACCCTTCACTTTTATAAAATTAAAATACTAACCTGTGTTTACATGACTGGCTGAATATGAATCTCATATTCTTCCTTCTATTCCCACACTTCTTGAACATCAGGAAGCAGAGAAAAGCAGGACAATTTGAAGCTTACTATTACTTAAAATTATTTACAAGCCCAGTAATTTCCTACAGTAACACTTCAAGGGTTATGTTGACAGATCCATACTGAAGGCAATTAAAGTCATAGCCTCCTCTTGCCAAAAAACAAAACCTAGCCAAAGAAATTCTTAAACATTTCCTTTTTCATTCAAATATAAGATTATATATTGGTTTTGGTTAACCCCCACAAAAAAATGATCAAATGTGGGGGTAAGTGGGGTTTCCAAGCTTTACAAGCAACTATTACCACTTGCAAAGTAGCAAATTATAAGATGAGCTGGAGATGGTAGCCCTATTCCATGTAATAGACAGGTGTCCACATCACAGGAAAAGTCCTGAACCATTTTGAAAGGCTCAGCAAAAAACAAAAGGTCAACTGATTCTGAGGTTAAATTAGACATTGAAATAGGAAAAACGTGAACTATATATGAACGTATACTACCACCTTTTTGCAAATAACATCAAAAATTACTACATCAGAAGAAATTCGACCTATATTTTAAGAGGAAAAATTATATACTTCCATTTCCAAAATGGAATCCATCCAAATTAGAAATAAGTTCAATTATTTTACTTGCATTTGTATGTGCTAACCAAAATACAGAATAACCCCCAATATTAAAAGTTATAGAACGTAATCTAAGTCTATGATTTCCTAATGCTTTCACAATGCCAAAACAGTCAATCCTAAAATTAATCCCGTGGAAGTAAATGAATCAAACTGGCTTGCGATTTTATTTTATTTTTTATAATATTTTTAAAAGATTTTATTTATATATTTGACAGAGATCACAAGTAGGCAGAGAGGCAGGCAGAGAGAGAGGAGGAAGCAGGCTCTGCTGAGCAGAGAGCCCGATCATGACCTGGGCCGAAGGCAGAGGCCTTAACCCACTGAGCCATCCAGGCACCCCACTGTCTTGCCATTTTAAACACAGATACATCAGTCATTTGAGAGGCAATGTCGAATATCAGTTAAAGATAACGGTACTTAAAGCCACCTTCCCTGGGTTTAAATCCTGCTTCTGTGGAGAGCTCTGTGACCTTGGGAGAATTACTTGACATCTCCATTCCTCAGTATATTCTCTCATATGAGGGTAACAGTAGTCTCTAATTCATCAAGTTAACTGAGGATTAAATGAAGTAACACAAAGAAGGTTTGTGATGATGTCTGGGGATTATTAACTTGTTTAATAAACAAGCATCTATTTTAGCCAAACAGATTGGGAAGAGGGTTAGGACTCAGCATATCCTGGAAATTGCTACAGATTACATTTTTAGCTAAAAAGAGAGGGAAACCCCTTATTCAAAGAAAGCAGTATAAAGGTGATCTTGGGCCAGGTGTTAAGGGTTAAAAACCACCAATTATCCAGGATCATGGAGGCTCTATGCATTGCCCTCCTCCAAACTCCACAGGTCTGTTAAGAGTGATGGATTATGGAGTTAGAAGGAAAACATTTTTTAAATTATCCCTTAACCATTACTTTATAGACCTTCAATGTAATGGATCACATTGTCCAAAAGTTAGCTCAGGTTAATTTCGCATCATCTGTTAAAAATATATACATTAATTCTATATGTTATGAGCAAGATTTTCAACTACAAAGAAATTGCCTGTTTTCTACATCCCTCAGAGTCATATAGATGTCAGCTCAATTATTACACACTAACTGGCTTGATAGGAAATCTTATTTAAAATATATATGTATAAGGGTTTAGAAGTCAACAGTGTCAACATGCAGACATGTAGAAACATAAACAGATTTTCTCTTTAGTTCTATTATGTAAATTTAATTATAGAATATATATGACAACTTAGCACGAGTTAATCCAGTAAAGTCCATTTTAGTAGCACTCATGTAATTGTTCAACAAATACCTCCACCTGCATAAATATTTATTTTCTCCTCATAACTATGGAAAAGTTAACAATGCTGAAGCGGCTCAATTACTTTTCATTTAAGAGATCTTAAGTTTTTTAGGTAAAGCTCTGTATTTCCAATGTGATATCTCATACTTGGCTTCAGAAGCATACTTATTTATAGAGACACAAAGCATACTGTGTATTTATAGGTGTTCCTATATATTTAGTATGTATTTAATGAAGGTCAAGAATAAAACTGCAAATGAGGTTTATGGGAGTGTTGTAAAGGTTCATTATTGTCATTGTGGGGGAAAGTATAATTTTCTTAAGAGAAATGATGACATATACATAATAAAGTCCCCGTCCGTGTCATGACAGCTCAAGAGCATGCCATCGTTACCACCTATGTCACACCGCAGGTGCACCTGCTATATGGGTGACAGCCGTTGACTTCTCTGATCAACACATAATTATCTCTGAATAAAAATGCACATTGAAGTTAGCTGGACATAATGGATTGAAGACCCAGGGCAAAATTATCCTTATCATGGCACATAGCACCACCTGGGGGTAGGAGAGGGCTAGGGAGAGGTGTTGTCAATGATGCAACCTTGAGAAGCTTGCTGTGATGTGGGTACTTCTAGGGTGTTCATGTTTATCCTGCCTGTCTTCTTTTGGATAGAAGAGGTCACTTGGTTAATGGTTAGGATGCTCCTGGCAGAGAAAGGTCCCACTGATCAGCGCTATTCTCCACGGATCTAACTGTATATCTCTCTCTCAGCATCTGGATAGTTTCCATTTGCAGAGTTCCCTTCCCCCATAAGATAATAAATATCATATCACAAGGATGGCAGTGCTCCTTCATGGAACACTGACTGTTTATTAGAGGCAAAAAAGTTTAAGAGAAATGCTAACAATGTTCATTAATGGCCCGCATCCAGGTTTAATGAGGCATGTCAATATGCGGACTGGGCAACATCAGTGGCATAATAGTGGTGGTAAATGGGAGTAATTGTATCCAATTGTACGGCACAGCTTCCAGGAATGAGCCCGAACTGCCAACTGACAATGACAGAGCAATTATGGGAAGGCAAGCGAGCTGTGTCAAATTAGCACTCGGTGAGAACTCATTTTTCAGAGATGTGCTTGCTCGACACCACCACAAGTGATAGCTACTTTATTGTGAGTGATAGGAAGACCAGCACTTAGACTGATGTTCTGATTTGTCAATAGCTGTATTTGAAAGCTTAGTGTCACAAATATATAGAGATATTCAGGGAGAGAGGCACACTGCTCATGATCCGAAGGATAAGAACGTTGCCGAGAAGGTCATCTGTCAGTGTGAGCTGTCAGAGAGAGATCACACTCTATGAAAAGGGAACATTCAGCCGACTTAAGTAATTACCTTTGACTGAGATTTGAAGATGTCTTCTTTTGTTGGCCTACATTGACTGCATAATTTATAATTTACTGCAATCAGCAAAGGGCCAGGACTTGTAACTAAGAATTCTTATTTTATTTCCACAATTACTTTTCCTCTCTCTCTTTTTTTAACTCCTTTAGCACTTCAGAAGTGTAAAGTGGGAAACTGATGAAACTGATTATTTTCTTTCTTTCTTAAACAACTAAGTCTCAAGTACATGAGAAACAATGTATTTACTTTTGACTGTTGTTTCCCAGGACCATACCTCTCTACCATCACCCTTTAAGAGGTATGAAACACCCCTTTATCCTTGATGTATTTTTTTCTTGTTTTGTGGATTACTAGTTAAAGAGGATAAAGGAATAATTCGATTTTGTCTCTCAAATGCAGAAGAGTAAGAACGAAAAAAACAGATTTGGAGTACTAAGCACTGAAATTATAATTCACGTCCTTAGATATTCACCAGTTTGATTGAGTTGTCATAACTATAAAGAGGTAAGTATTATAGCAAATATTTCAGAACTATATGGATTAACAGAATTTTCAATTCATGTTGTCCTTTTCCCCTGGGACATATCACAGGATCAGTGTTTGCAAAATAACTTATCTTGCCCTTAATAACCTTACACAAAAATATATTTTGTGACTCATTATATTTTGGGGAGCAGTAAGCATTAAAATTTTATTTTTTCTGTTTTTAGAAAACGTGATTACTTAATTTTGTTAGCTAAAATATAATAGGGAGTTGCAACAGTGTAGCTTTTGATTGTTTTTTATCTCTGGGTTAAAAAAGAAGACCCTCTGAGGAAATATTAAACTTTAATTATTTGGCATTATTATGAAATTCTTGCTTTTTCTTCCCCTAATGGTGACCAATTGATTAATGAATTGTAACTAAAAATTACCAAGATTAGCCTGCCTTCTGGCAAAACCTGTTGTTTAATTCTAGGTGTATTGATTTACTGAAGAAATATTGACAAAAGAATTAATTTAAGTACTTTAAGTCAATATTACTTTAGTGGAAACTCCACCTTTTAGTTTTAAAGAAATACACTTAAGAACACTCCTCCATTAAAATGGTGTAAAATTACTGTCACATAATAAACGTTCATTTCTTCCTACCTGAAAGTCTGCATAGGTTCACACTGCCTTTTTTTTCCCCCCTGAGACCCATCAAACACTTATATTTCAAATGAGTAATTATGGGTTTGGGGATGTTTGCTGATGTATTTAATGTTTCCTCTAAACTTCAACAATTCTGCTAAAAAATATTTTGTTTTCCAGTTTACCATCTACTACCTGAGATTATTTTAAATTACATACTTTGATATTTCTGAAACACAGTTTTAAATTATTTTTTAAATATTTCAGAATTCCTTGGGCCATTCAGTTTCCCCGTTGCAGAAAGCTGTTTAATTCACAATGCCTTGAGTACAGGCCCGTCATCTATTCTATAGTGACTGTGCCACTTAATAATGGAATAGTGCATCAAAGTGGCACTTAGGTCTCAAATTGTTATGTATGACTGTCAAAGCGGCAAGAAAAAAGAATTAAAAAAGGGGTTAGGGTGGGGGAGAAAAACCCTTGATTTGTCTTTACTACTGAAATGTGAATTTGTCAGCCAGGTTCTGAAATCACAACAGCATTGCATCCCCAGCGAGATGTTGAAAACTTGACAGGTACATATTTTTTTCAACTACAAGCAGTTCTATAATGAAAACTAAATACACAAATCTTATCTTTTTATTTTTCATTTATTTATTTTTTTGCTCTTGACAGATAGTTGTTGCCACTGGGATTTAAATGTTCAGGTTTGGGTTGTCAAGAGAAATAACCAATAAGCAATCCAAAGAGTCATGATACAGATATTCAAAGTCAAAAGCCTGGCTTGTGATATACAGAAAGGATCTCAGTGTATAATTAAGTAAGTTCAAACCACTGGCACTTAATCTTCCCCCTAATGGCACATAAAACCCATCACAGCCTCTCTCAGGGGGACAAACTGTAACTTGTTTAGTGGTCATCAAGGCTTTTGATCATCATTGTCCTTTTTACTTCATCATTTAAAGATGAGTTTGCTTTGGTCGGAGATTTCTCCACTTTATCATTGCTTATTCTCAGGAAGAATAAAAGCATAAACCATGATCCAGTATTTAATTCTGTCATCCAAAGCATTTTTTAAGTCTCCTTAAATATCCATATCTCCAGAACTATCTACTTCTGAATTCGATTCAGAACATAGCCTGTGTATATAGTTTCTCTGGGTGTATTTTGTGCACAATGTAAGTGCCCTGACAACCACTACAATGATGCTCAGTGTGTGGTGATTATTTACCTGCTGGTAACTTCACTATATTACCAAAACCCTTATGAATATGCCTGGACATTCTGTATAGGGAGAGGGTAGGAGACCTGTAGTTGTAGCGCTATTTCCTAGAAATTATAAATTGCAACTGGTTGTCACCCACTGCTCTATATGGATCAGTCTTACAGAATTGCATTCAACCATTTGCCTAGAGCAAATAATATTTTTGACAGGTGAGTGGAATTTTGCAAGGCTAGATAACACCACACAAATCACATATGAATAATCCTAAAAACTACAACTCCCATCATGCTCTTTAACTGAACATTAAATAATCAATGACCTCATCAGAATTTTCTTTAAATTTTATTTTATTGTGGCAAAAATATGAAATTTGTTCTCTTACGGTTTTTAAAAGTGTACAACATAGCATTATTAACTACAGGCACAATGTTACAACAGCATATCTCTAGAACTTATTCATTTTGTATTACTGAAATTTTATACCCATTAGTTAGCAACTCCCCTTTACCTATGACCCCCACACCCAGCCCCTACCAACCACCATCCTATTTTTTGCTTCCATGACTCTATTTCAGATAGGTCATGTAAGTGGAATCATGCAGTATTTGTCTTTCCATGAATGGCTATTTCACTTAGCATAGTGTCTTTCAGGTTCATCCATTTGGTTGCATATTGCAAGCTTGCTTTCTCTTTCAGGGATTAATAACATTCTACTGCCATGTATATACCACATTTTTTAATCCATTCATCCACTGATGGACATTTAGATTGTTTCCATAGCTTGGTTCTTATGAATAGTGTTGCAATGAACATGGCAGTGCTAATAACGCCTTTGAGATCAATACTTTAATTCCTTTATAAAAATACCCAAAGATGGAATCACAAGATCGAGTAAGAGTTGTTGTTGTTGGTTTTTTTTGAGGAATCTCCTATTTTCCACAGCATTACACCATTTTGCATTCCCACCAACTGCATGTAAGAGTTCCAAATGTTCCAGACACTAGTCAACACTTGCTTTTTGTTTTTTGGTTTTTTGTTTTTGTTTTTTTTTTAGCCATTCTAAAGTGAGGTGACATCTCATTTTTGTTTGGATGTGCATTTCTCTGATGATTAGTGGCTGAGCACTTTTTTCATATGTTTATTGGTCATTTGCATATCTTCTTTGAAGAAATGTCTATGGAGTTTCTTTATTGATTTTTTAATTGGGTTATTTGTATTTGCTACTGGGTAGTACAAGTTCTTTATATATTTTGGATATTAACCCTTATCAGATTTTAAGGATTATAAATATTGTCTCCCATTCCATAGGCTGGCTCTCATTTTATTGATTATTTCTCTTGCTGTACACAAGCTTTTTAGTTTGATATAGTCCCACACAGATGTATAATAAACTGAAACAATTATTGTATACTGACTTGCTTGACAATTTCATTTCTGCATGTTTGTCTTCCCTTCCTAACCAGCTCCCAGGCTGCTACGGGAAAGGACAGTAGTGGTCATATGACTTCACCATAAACATACATTAAGTTCCTGTTATATGTGAGCTGGCTCTGAAACTTGCTTTGCCAATCAGCAGATAAGAAAAATTATAGACTGATTGATTGTTTACTTGCCTGATGTAGTTCCACTCATCTATTTCTGATTTTATTGCCTGTGTTTTTGGTGTCCAATCTATGAAATCATTTCCAAGACCAATATCAAAAAGCTTTTCCCCTGTGTTTTTCTCCAGGAATTTTATAGTTGCAAGCCTTACATTTAAATATTTAATGCATTCTGAGTTGACTTATGTAAATGGAGTAAGATAAGGGTCCAAATTCATATCTTTTGCATGTGGATATCCAATTTTCCCAGCACCATTTGTGAAGATACCATCCTTTCTTCATGTGTAGTCAACAGATTAATACAGACCTTTTTGGATCAGATCTCAATCCACAGAAAATGAAATCAACATAACAGCTTTAGAAATGAATCTTCGTATAATTCAGCTCTTCCAATTGTTAGCACTGTTTCTTACTCTTTTGTTAAGTAAAAATTGGGATGCTCCTGAAAACTCTAATTTCAAAAGACTGCTACAACATAGAGAGTCATTTTAGTGTTTATGCCTCAACATGTACACTGATGTATCCATCTTTTTTTTCTCTTTTCCTTACTGTTCACATGTAAGTTGTGTAAATTAACTCTTAGTATGCTACTTTCAAAATCTATTCTAGAGTCTTTCTACTTCTGTCACCTGGATCACTGTAATAGATCTAACTAGTCTCCCTGCATTCACTACGGCCTCTTCTACAGTTTACTCTTCACTTGTAGCTGAAGGGATCTTTTTAAAATAAAAATCAGCAATGATCATTTCAGTTGCTCCCACTACACTTATGTTAAAATATAGTCAAAGGTCCTAATTTGGTTGATATTCACAGTAGAAAGATCAAATCGTACTAAAATTCTTGATAGTCCCTGCTCCTTTGGCATCCTTCCTATTATGTGGTTGATTTTTTGTCTAATCCATAGTTTTACAAAACTAACTTCTTATTTAGTGCTCAGCACAGGTATTCCTTCTGAGAAAAATTTTATTAGCTCTCAAACAACATATATAAGAATAAGATCCCCCCCCCCATATACTGTAGCACGTTGCCATACATGAGCCTCTATCACAGCATCTGTTCCACAAAATTGAATTTTTTATTTGTGTGCTTTTCCCCCCAATAGAGTACGTTAATCCCAAGGATTAGCACTGAGTTCTATTCATGGTCCTATCTTCTGAGCCTGGCAGAGTATTTGGCATTATAGACCCTTAATAAAATTGACTGACTGGATGAATGAATGAGCATGAACCACCATATTACATGTAAGTGAGTACAATTATAACATCTAAATTCAAGACCTAGTCATGTTACTTTGAGAAAGAAACTCTGCTTCTTAATCGCTTTAAAAAATAGTGAAACACCATTGTTCATAAAGTCAATAGGTAATTAAGATATTTACAGAAAATAAAGTGCCTACTGTTTAGCAAGCCTTCAAGAAATGTTTGCTTCATGTTGCTTCCTTCTCCATTTTTCAATTGAACTCATTTAAAACTACATTTCCAATTACTTTATTAGAGAAGACTGAAACTTCTCATGCAATGATCATTGGAAAGAAAGCAGAGGAAAGGAAAAAATATTTTTAGTATTTAGTCTAAACATGACATAGCTGTGATTTTTTTTTCTTACCTCATTCACTTTAAATCAAATAAGTCTCATTTGTCCACAAGTTTACAATAATCGTGGCATTCCAACAATTCTGACTGTTTTCTTAAACTGCCTCAGTGTTTACTAATAAATGCAAGGGAGAGACATTTCACTTGGCCATCTGAAATGTGAATAGCTCAAGGTTACAGGACTCAGTGACTTAACAGGATGAGATTTGTGGTTTAGCAGGCAGGCAGCTTTCTAACATACTGTCACAAATGGGCCAAATGAAATAGCACAGGCTGTCTTCTTCTAAGAAAGAATCTTTCAGCCTACAGTTATAATTTCAAAAAAGTTACAGACTTCTAAATATTCTACACATTGATGTATAAGGGTTTGTAAAGGAAATCGTGTGAACAAATCATTCTGGTGAAGAAAATCCATGTATACTTATCTGATAATTTAAAGAAAATCACTCACACAAAAAGAAATTATTTCCATAAATAAGTGATATTTGTACCATCTCCAGATACACATTAATATCAAAACTATACTCTTGAAGCCAATCACTATAAAAAATTATTTTTGATCTACCAATGCCAAATCTAGAAATTCTGCTTTTCTAAATCTTTATACAACTTGCAAGATGTTTCAGGATCAGCAGCACGATAAAATCTTAATGTATATGTATTTAAGAAAAAACTATACAAAAATACAAACCAGGTTGATGAAAGAGTATTTAATAGCATTGCTTTTCTTGGTTTTACATGCAGGATTTATAATTACATATTGATCTAGATTCCTTAGGCTTTGTTTCTTAAAACTGGAATGTCCATACAGAATATAAAAACTATATTCACATATTCAGAAATTAATGGTTTCTTTGTTCTTGTCATATTAGCCATAATGTAATCCTATGGCAAAGTTTTTCCCCCATCTTCCAATATTCACCATTTCTATCTAGCTGAACTAGGCAAAGCCTCTGATAAGCAGTCCCTGTAGATTTTTAACCCACTAAGTCTTCAGCAAAATCTTCTCTGGTATCAAAAGGTGAATGAAATTAAGAACCAATAACATATGGCTTGACTTGTTTGTTTTTTTAACCTTTAATCTGGAAAACATACCTCCACTGTCTAGTAACTATGAAACAAACCAAACCTAGTGTGTCTACCATCTGAAGCCTAAAGTCAGTGCTTCAAAACAATTAATGTTTTCCTTTATTTAAATCTGATACCAGTTTATTCATGACATTTTTAATTGCAACTCTGAGATGACAATGTCAGATGTTCTGATTTGGCATGAGAAGAAGATTAAAACCAAAAGCAGGTGAACATCTATCATTCTAAAACGGTGTTATTTTTACTCAGGTAAGTTTTCCAATGTATTTAAGAGTTGACCTCTATCATGATTTTTTTCAAGAGCAAAAAGAGAAAATATCACAAAAATAGAAAATAAAGCTAGCCTTCATAAAGTAGAGCATGGACTTTTCAAACAGCAATTCTCTCACTTCCCTATGAACATCAATAGCATTGCAAACCAGACATATAACAAAAAAAGAGAAATACAATATACCCTGAAAGTAGAAAACAAGGTCAGAGGTGAGGCTTTAGCTAAAAGACTTTCTTTAGACGACAGAGACGACAGCAAATCAAACTTACGCCTTCTTTCTGTTCGAATCCTCATAAAAAAGCCCAATACCTCAGGTTTTTATTTTTAATTTTCCTTCCATGGCATGCTATATTAACACTTTCCTGCTTTGTTATTTTCAAGCATATTATGCATCAACTGTCACTGAAAAGACTATTAATAAAGAAAAAGAAGGGAAGAGGGAGGAAGAGAGGACAAGAGGGCTAAAGGGAGGGAGACGGGACAGAGGAGGGGTAGGGAGGGAGGGGGACAGAAGGGGGAAAGATAAGGGAAGGTGAGGGAGAGAAGAGGGTAGAGAGATAGAGACAAGAGGCAGAAAGAGGAAGGAAAAGAACAGAAAAGGAAGGGAAGGGAAGAACAACTGAAGGGAGGGAGAGATATGTGTTCATATCAATTTGGTAAATCTGATTTGGGGTAAGTGACCCTCACTATTAATAGATAAATCTAAAGTTGTTTCATGGCCTAAGGCCATGCTAAATGTTTTTACTGGGTTCAAGATCAGATATATCTATTTTTATCTTTCATTTACTTTATGATTTCTGAATTTATTATTCTTTTGTCCCTTTTACTAGATAATTCTTATAAAAGTACATCTACCATATTTTTCACTACTAATTTTGTTTGTTTAACCTTCAGAAGTATTCAATTCCAGGTGATTTATTTCTATTTTCCTTAATGTACTTGTTACTTGTTCCTCTTTGCCTTAGCCATTTCTCTTCCTAAGTTAAGACATCATCTTATTATAGGAATACATGTGGTAATACTGTCACTTTTTTAAGTCCCATCTTAAAGAATGAACCAAAGGCAAAGTTTTGAGTCATTAGGATAATAATCTATTTCAATTACCTGAAATAACCTTATTCAAAGAACACTTCCAAAGGGCAGATTGCTGTTTTAGAGAAACAAATGCACTTATTTATAGTCAATAGTTGTTAGAACTTTAGAACTAACCAAGACTAATACCGAGAGAATATAAAGCATTTTGACTTTGACCTGGTCGTGTATTAAATAATACATTATTTCGGTCATTTATGAGATTATCACTCACGCAACTGCATCTGATTTTCGCTTATTTCATTCTATCTTAAAATGTGCTTAGCCAATAACAAAGGTGTCTACTGTATAATAGAAATCTTTGTGGGGGGCATTAGATTTGTAAGTCTATCTAAGAAATAGTGAGGGGATTGGGACTAAATTCATCGTAGGGGGAGGGGAATAAATGGTTCTATTTGTAAAGAGGAGGGGCACAGAACACTGTACAACAATTCTCCCTGAAACGTCTGAAAATTGATCTCAGTTTGAGCTGAAGTCCTCACCAGCCTCACCTCAACAAAGTACCCAAATGACTTTTTAAAAGGGTACAGCTCAAACCGGGGGAGAATGAGGGAAAGGGCAGGTTTGAAACTTACAGTGTTTCTATAATCAATACTCTGCTCCTGAACAAAAGTGTAAAGAGGCGCACAAATGTACTAAACCGCATTTCAAAAATGACATCGTAATTGCTGGCACTGCCCAGCCTACCCTGGCCTCAGCATTGCCAGGTTTTAAATTTATTTCAAACTGTTCTTCCCAAGTATGCCTAATTTTTTTTTTGTCCAAATAGCAGCAACTTGCAGTTAGTGAACAAAGCTTCAGGATTTTTTTTACTTACAGCTAAATTTAACTTTACCCATCCAATAAAAAAGAAATAAGGGAGCCTTTATTATCTCCCTGGATTTCTGGGTATGATACCACATCATAGAGAAGTGGTTATTAGAGACAATGGCCTACCAAGGTGAAGTTTGTAATAAAGCCTATTATGTGGTTTCACCATTGACACTAATGGAATGTAACAGTGATTTAGAATGATTTAATGGTTCCCAGGTTGTGCTCTAATAGTGCTCTTTATATTATGATGTATATCACAAAACCTAATGTGGCTGTTGTGATATATTGACAGTATTCATGCTGTTTCATTTTTTTAGGGGAATTTAAAAAACTGTCAAAGAGGAAAATTAATAGGCTGAACTGCTTTATTTTCAAGGGTTCTGTTTTTTAAATGTATGTGCATAAATTTCCATTTGGTGCCACTCTTAGGCTAATAAATTCATCTGAATTTTTATTCTGAGGTAATAAAGAAGTGTGCATGTGTGTACACTTGTGTGTGTGTATTTATGCACTGTATAGTATACATAAGTATATGAAATCCAACTTGGAGAAGACTGCACTGTCGTTTTATAATATGTTTGCAAAATGGTTCTGTTAGATTAAAATGCACCTGAAGGAACATTACAGAAGAAATCATAATTTTATTACACAAGATAAAGTCATCTAGTTTGAATTGTGAACCTAAAGTCTACGGATTTAGTACCAGCTCACTAAAAAACAAAAATAAAAACTACTGAGTACCTGTCATATGAACTCTTAGATTTCTGAGTAAAAGGAGAATAGGATTATTTGAAAGAGTAGAAACAAGGCATCATCATGCTCTTGTAGCTTGTAAGCCTTATAACAATGCTTGATCTTTTAAGTATTAAGGCATATTGTAAACTTAAATAGAAGGTAGACAACACTGCAAATTTTAAGGCTATTATTTGTTGAAAGTTGTAGAACTGGAGGGCTGTAGATAAAGGGGAAAGAGGGAGGGTTTTCAAGAGCGTCCATACTCCACCTCTCAAACATTTGGTCCTATTTTAAAATAAAAAATGTTAAGATTATTTATTTATTTGAGAGAGAGAGAGAGAGAGAGTGTGTGTGTGTGTGTGTGTGTGCGAGGGATGGTGGGGGGGACAGAGGAAGAGGGAGAGGGAGAAAGAGAATCTCATGCAGACTCCCCGCTTATTGTTGAGCCTGACTCGGGCCTCCATCTCATGACACTGAGATCATGACCTGAGCCAAAATCAAGAGTAGGATGTTTAACCAACTGAGCTACCAGGAGCCCTAAAATAAATTTTTAAGTAAATGCTACACCCAACGTGGGGCTCAAACTCATGACCCTGAGATCAAGAATAGCATGCTCTACCCACTGAGCCAGCCCCTATTTGATCCTATTTCTTAAGAATCTGATCAGTTTGTTCTCTTTCTTTGAAATGTATTACTTCCCCCTTTCCTAGGTAGCATCATTTCTTGGGAAATCTAAAAGAACTTTCTGTAAGTCCTGCTTATGAAATTAAAGTTATGAAATTATCTCTTCCTTTCCAGCCCACAGCAATTTTCATGTTTCTGATCCCTTTTATAGTCAGTTCATATCTGATTCAGTCATTTGCTGTCACGTAAGTATATTTTAAGTAAACACATGATAAGCATTCATCATATAGTTTCTAATTGTTTGGCAGATTAATGTGATTCCATAAAACTTCACCCAACTCTACTGCTAGCCTAGCAGACCATGCCTTCTTATGGAAAAGGAGGCTACCACACTATATTTGTTGGGTATGAGAACTTTCAGACATTGGATTACTTCAACAAAAAAATAACACCTTGATCATGACAAGAGTTTTTTCTTAGAGGAAACATAACCCCAAATTCTACAGTTAATTTATCACAAAGGAAAGGAAAAAAAAAAACCACAACACTACTATTCAAACACATTTAAGAACAAATTCGATTACAATGGCTCATAACTAGCACTGGAATAAACAGAAAGATTGAATGAAGTGGAGAGTCCAGAAATAAATTCAAGGACACGTTGGAATTTAGTGAATGATAAAGATGGCAACTGCAATCTGTAGAGAAGAGATGTTTTCACTGAGAAATGGTATTTGGACAACTAGCCAACAATTTGGGGAAAAATGGAAGAAAAATGGTTGTAGCAATTTTTACTTCAAAATAAATACCCAGTAATCAAAGATTTCATTGATTTAACCATAAGAGATCTAAAAGAGATCAGCTAATTAGAAACATAGTAATTTGTGGTGATCTGAGTATAGAAGCTCATCACAAATATAAACAAAACTCTAAAACCATAAAGAAAAAAGACTGATAAATTTGACCACATAAAATGGAAAACTTTCATATGACTAAAGAAAGTATAAACCAAATCAGAGAACAAAGTAGAGGAAATATTTGCCACAGACAGAAACCTTAGTAAATATGCAGGAATTTTTAGAAATCAATAAAATGTTCAACCCAATAGAAAGAAAATTATCAGAGGACAGGAGTAATATATAGCACCAAAAAAAGGGCAAAAATGGTAAAAATAAACACAGAACTATGCTGAACGTGAGACACAGAAGAAATACATTATAGTAATAATGTGATTTTTTTTTCCCACTTAAAATTTGAGAGTTCCCAATATTGTCAAGAGTGTGAGGAAACACGCATTCTATATCATTGAGGATATCAATGAAATTTTAAGGCAATTTTCAAAATCTACCAATATTATCCAATAAACATGAAAATATGCTTATCTTCATTAGCAATCATGCAAATACAAATTAAAAGGAGATTCTGTTATACATGCCAAAGAATGACTAAAATTAGTAAGATATTTAATACCAACTACTAGTAAGATATAAAACAGCAGAGACTTTCTTATACTGATAGTGGGGAAATCAATTGGTACAACCAGTTTGGAAAATTGGTATAATCTTCTTAGTTGAATATATGCATAATTTATGACCCAGCAAATCAACTAATCATACACACAACCAAAAAACTTCCATATGTGCACTGTGCTGAGACTATTATTTATAATATCCCCCAAATGGAAACCCAAATATTCATCTGTCATAATATAGATAAATTATTTAGTAGTATTCACAAAATGAGCACTGTACAATGATGAAAATGACTCAATGACTGATACACCACACAACTACAATGAAGAATTTGTCAAATATCAAGTTAAGTAAAAGAAGCCAGACACAAAAGCAATTCCACATATATAAAGACCAAACAAAATTTCACTTTAAAGTTATAAGTCAGAATAGTGGAGAGAAAGGAAAAGGAAGGAAAAAAAGGTGGGAGTAGCAACTGGCAATGGTCCAGGGGTTGCTTCTTGGCTGCTGCCTGTTTCATATTTCTTGACCTGCCTAGTAGTCACTCACTTGTGATTACTGTGATTATGTTTTGTGCAAATGATCTAAAGGTGTGTTATATTTTAAAATGAAATCTTATAAAACAAGAAAGAGGTTAAAGAAAAAAGAATAAAGAGATACTAGTTAAAATTTTTAATACTCAAAAAAAAAACCCTTGAAGGTTGTCATAATGGCCCTTAATAATTAACAGTAGCTTCTCAGCCAGTAATTTAAGAAATGTAAACACAGATACAATTAGATAGTAAGTTAATCACCCACTGATTTTAACTTGTTGATACAACTGTACCATTAAATACAGAATTACAAAATTCACAGATAATTAATTTTTTATACACACAAGTTTTCTGCCCTCTTATCATCATTTTAATTAAGAATATGGAAGAAACTCTGATGAACATAAACAGACCAAACATTTTTATGGCTAATAAGCTTAATGATTTTTCACAACTGTGTACCTTGGTGGAATTATCTTCATTCTCTGGGAGTTGTTCTAGGTGTTAATCCCTGATGAAAAGTCCAGGCCTAAAGAGAATAAAGATATTCTGTATACTCACTTAACCAACACAGTATTTATTAAACTCCTAGTATATTCTGATTCAATAAGAAATAAGACATAGTTTTTGATCCCATGGCCTTAGAGATCAATTTAATAGAAGATGAGCCCCCATAAATAACACTTTGTTTACACCATACTTGGTTGACATTTGGAGTCCTACCTTTCCTTAAAATGAAAAATGGGATTTCAATTTGGAAGAGCCTCAACTGGCTTTCCTCACAAGGGGAAATCACAGCATCATTGTTCTAGTTATGGAAAAGATGCGATCTTACTGGGAGAGCATGGGTCTCTGAGCCAGAGAGAACCTCTTTCAAATACATTACTGGCTTTACTTAGTCTCAGTAAAGACAGCTTAACAAATGAAAATGATTATCTCACAATTCTATGTCCATTAATTGGAGTTATACAGACTGACTGGATAGCTCTAGGTGCTTAATAAACTTTAGTTACCTTCTCCCCTTTCAACTGTGTGCTATAGTTATTTGTCTAGTGTCTCACCTCCCATATTGGTCTGTAAGCTTTCTGAAATTAGGGATCACATCTTATTCTTCTTTATACCCCTTACAGAGCTTGGCATAATGCCATGTGCCGTGCTGAAATTCCATATTTGCTGAAGGAATGAAATTTTTTCAACCACATATTGACTATAAGAAATGAAGATAAGATATGTGCCCTTAATTCTGTTGAAGCTAAAGGAGAACTTACTCAATTAACCCAAACTGAATGATGCTTTACTCACATTCATTCTACAGAAAACTAAATATATATTTAACAATTGTCGTTAGGAACATGAAGTTATTACACAAAGAGTGAAAAAATGTCTCACTGATTTTCATAAGGAGATGGTAGGAAAAAAGTTTCAACTCATTCAAGAAGCTTTTAATACAATGTGTAGGTATAAAGACTGATTTTTTTGTTCTGCTTATAGAATCAAGTTATTCCTTTATAGTCATAATGGTTTTTGCAGATGCACATGATGCTAAATTTTGGAATTTTGTATAAAATATACCCTCACCAGAAATAGCTTAGCTATTTGATGCCGGGAGTAAAAGAAATAGACAAATTAATGCCGAGGTTTTTTGAAGCCCTATGATTCTCTGACCTATTTGGTTTTCCCTTCTAGTTCACCTCTTAGGAAAGCTTTGAAAACTTTAAACAGATAATTAGACAACTACAGAAAGAACCCTAAAGCTGTCCAACCATCCTCTTATTCTACAATGGCACATCATAATGAAGAGTATCAATGTTCGAGGGGACAAAGGTCACCTATATATATGATAGGTAATAATCATACCATTATGTGCTAATAGCACACCATATCCCATCCTACTGTATTTGAACTTTCCATGAAAACAATAGCCTGTGGTGAAACAGCTTGTCATGGATACTAATGAAAAATTGCCTGAGACATCCTGATGGGTTTCCTTCTGCATTCATTCTGCCCTTAAGGTCTGGGAATTCACTGAACACAAAAGTAAGACTTTCCTGTCTCTTCTATTTTGGCAAGAACTGTATACAAATTCAGAATACTTCAAATGGGAAAAGTAAATAACACATGCAGAATGGTTTTTAAAATGCAATCATACATTGATTAATCATTTTAGAGGCTGAAGGGACAGAGGACAATGTTGATGGAGGGGGGAAGTCATTTGTTTTTGACACCAAAGTTATTTCAAACTTATGAGCAAATAGATGTTCCTCTTTGTTTCTCGTTTTGTATAGCACCTTCCCTGTGGAGAGTTGGTCAGAGTCCTACAGAACAGAAATAGGCGAAATGCCTTCCCTATGTAACCTTAATGTCCTCTAAAAATAATTGTGCATTATCATCACTGGAGCCTTCTCTTTCCAAAGACTCTATATAGTAGGTTTGAAAAAGTAAATGGGAGAATGACTAAGAAATACATAGATTCTTTAAGATAGTAAAATATGACTTGAATAATTATTATTCCATTTTGATTCTTCAACTTTGGGTCAATTTCTAGCGGCTCAATTAGCAAAATCAAAATAACAAAAAACAGAAAATTCCTGCTTTTGTTTTTTTTTTTTTCATTTGCAGCCTCTAGCAATAATTATATTTTCCAAATGCAAAACACCTCATTTAAAATGGAAGCTTCCCAGAAGTTTGTCAACTCTTATGTCTTGAAGTAGCAGAAACAAGTAAATCCTTTTTTCTGACATCTTCCCCTGTTAAGACTCCTTTTGGCACAAGCGCCGAATATGAACCAGTCACGGTGCAAATAAACTTCTGCCGATACTTTTTTTTTAAAACACTTTCGCTTTGCCAAATATCTTGCCCATTGGAGTAAAAGAAAAAGAAGGCTTTACAAGTCAGATTACTAGCATATTTCTAATTTATACCTTGCAAGGATAGCCTTTAAGGCACAGTTGACAATGTATCTATATCTATACCTATATCTCTATCTATACACACACACACACACACATCCACTAGCTGGAAACAATTCATCAGGTAAGTTAGCCTCTTTTCTTTCAAATCCACTTGTATTACTAAAAGGTTGAGTAAAGACCTCTGGGGAACAAGGGCAATTTTTGACATGGGTCTCAACAGATTAAACTATGCAGGGACAATATAGAATACATTGGAGCACTAACATTATCACATCATAGGCTGATTGAGAGGCATTTCCTTGCGTTTCTGTCCTTTTACCATAAGCCAATAGTAGCCACAGGCATTTGACTGGAGAGCCTGGAGGATTGACAGGCCTGGCAGTCATTACACGCTGGATTGAATACTAGATTACTCCAAAGTGGCTGAGGGTCAGGGATCAGTGTGTTCCCTTTTGGCACTAAATGACTTTAATATCCTTACTGTATTAGTCAATTACTTTAAAGCTGCTGCTCTCTGAGCTCTCTCTGCCCCCCTGCAGTTTACTATGGACATTTGAATTGCTCCCATACTTAACCCCCACATCTGCTTTTAGCTGTCAAAAGAACAGTGCTATCAGTAGAGCTATTGACAATATGAAAAGAACTGAGATACTTGCTGGAAGTGTCAAGAGGCTCTTTCTTTTGGCTGCTTAGTTTAAAAAAATAAAAAACTAAATAACTCAGATATAAAGGTGGTCCTCAGAGAAAAGGAATCCAGCATCTTTTAATCTACTGGCATGTAAAGTGACCAATAGGGAAAAAAATGATGGAGTTAACTTTTTTTTTTTTACCACTTACTTCCATACACTATGCATCATCTATGTGAGTTTTTATTAATTGCTGTGAACACACACTTTGAATACAATTGTCAAAGAGTGTGCACCTGAGTGAGGACCTGTATCAAAGTCTTTATTTTACTTCACAATGGCTCCAGCAATAGTGGAGAATTATACTGCACTTCTCAATTTATTGGTGCAACACAGTGAAGAATTTTATATCACAGCCACTGAATTTTAAAAGGTCTGGTGTGGCTTGGTGTTAAACCAACATGTCTAGATTAAATATGGACTAAGCAAATTTGAAATTTAAAACTACTTGAAAGTCATGCCTTCACCGTTTCAGAAAAAGTGATATGATTCCCACACAAGAGCACATCTGTTGAGCGGGCCCTGATTCGTGTGTGTGTGTGTGTGTGTGTGTGTGTAGAGTCTATTTGCATGTGATATCTATGAGAGCACATGTAAGTCACAGTGCTAGAATGATTAATAAAGGACAACACAGGAAATTGCTAAAAGATTCTTAAGACAGAGTTCATAAAGAAATTAAAAAATGAAACAGAAACTTACAAAGATTAACACACTGCCATTAGCTTACTTATACTAGAATCTGGAAAACTACTAATTTCCCATTTATATGGCCTCCCTTCAGTAAGAAGATCTAATGATTTGATCAAAAAGTACTCCTTAACTATTTTGCTAAGTTTTCATTATTGATTTTGACTTTTGTGTAGACTAAATTATATACAGATGTAAGTAATTCTTCACAACATAAGACTTAAGCAAAATTTTCCTATTTTCCTAAAATAATGATCAAATTAACAAACACAATGGGAACGGTTTTCACTTGTATCCAAACATTTCAACCTATAAGCTATGATTTCAGGGACCATCCACCTCTCTTAGAAAAGATTCTTCTAAGATATGAAAACATCCCATAAAACATGATGTCAGCAGAAACAAGATAGTGCCAACCCAAGACAAAAATGATAAAGAAACTGCAAGTTGAGATTGTATCAAAGTCATTAGAAGCAACAGTTTTTCTTACCAGTGGCATTTTTAGGGTAATATAAAGGGGAAATAGGATGAAATTATAAAATTTGGGAACTGATCCATATTATTCACTAAAGATAAAGATTTTAAACTAATTGTTGAAAATAATTATCAGCCCAATTCTAAAGATTTAAAATATATCTTTAAACTTCCAAATAAAATATGTTTCTATACCTTATAATTTCAAGCCATTTCCCTCTTAACTGAAAATGTAAATTCTTCCATTATTCTAGCTTTTATGAGCATAGATCTTATAAGCAAACATGGAATAAGCTACATATACTTGAGTCTTTAAAAGCTGATTATGACTCCTATCACAGGAAAGCAGAGAGACCAGAAGACAGTAATATGTATTTCTTTTCAGTGGACATCTACTAAAAATATAAAGATTTGCCTTGGGAAATGAATCTCATGATTTTGCTCATTTAAAATTTAGTCAGCAAAGGACCTTTAAAAACTTAATACCTCTTGGCAATCATGGGTCATTAGCACTTTCCATTCATTTATATTTTGTTGTGTTTTGGGAATTGAGTATTCTTGGGAAGAAAGGTAGCCTGACAAGAAAGTGATTGAGTCAGCCCCCTTGATAGTTGGGATGACAGAAGGTGAAGAACTGTAGCTGCAGCTGACAACTTCTTTAATATGAATCACTTATAAATATGTACAATTCATAATTCAACAATAACGCTATGGGTAGCATATAAACAGAAACATGTGATGGTTTATTTGGAATCCTGATCATTACTGTTTTGAAAGGAGTGTCTTTCTATTAGGAAATGTTTTTAACCAATTCATTTGGAAAAGACTATTCTTTTGTAGGTCTCATCATTATTTCTAATTGATACCTTCCTCTTGCAGTATACCTATCACATTTTATTTTTGTAAGAAACATAGTTTGCATGATCAAAGATTAACGTCCTCTACCAGTCTGTCATGATGTTTATTTAGGTGAATGCATTTAAATCATATTTCCATTAGAATACATTACAAAGTAAATTTAGTACCTTTTTTTTGCAATGCCAAACACTAGCTATATTTTAAACATAAGAATTACCACCACTGCAAAATCTGTAAAGTAAAATACTGTGAATTCTCTTATCAAATACAAAAATATACAATAATCTGTTAGTGTTGCATCTAATTTTCATTTTTGCAGATTTCATTATTGCTTCCCTGATGTAACCAGGAGGACTTAAATGACCAATGGGGTGGATACTCCTTTCTTCTGACCTGGTGAGTAATGAGGTAGACAACCCCCTAACTCGTTAATCCTTCAACTGTGGAGTGGGAGTACAGTTAACTTTCATAGCATAGAGAAAGGTACATATCATTTATGACAATGAAATATAAAACATGTGAAATTATAATCTATGCATTTTAACATCTTTACTCAGTAATTACACAGAAAATTAACAGCCAGGATCTTTAGAGTTTCCTCTCTATAATAGCACAAAATATGAATATTTTATATTCACATGTGTATACATCATTCAATACTTCCTGATTTTAGAAAGAACATTATAATTTCTGGAACAGAGAATATAGTCACTGGAAGGTACACTGGTTTTAAAAATAGATTCCCTTTAAGCAGTGAGAGAAGTTTACTTCAGAAATAGCATAAATAAGCATGAGAAAGCTTTTTAAAATGTACTCTTTTTTTAATAACTATTTCTAAATCTTTCCTGCTTCTCTTATGAAAATGTGTGTGTGTGTGTGTGTGTGTGTGTGCACATGTAGAAATTTAGTAATTCTGGTATAAAGAAATCAAGAGTTTATAGGGAAGTATCAGAATCATTTAAAATGTCTATTTCGTGGGGCACCTGGGTGGCTCAGTGGGTTAAGCCTCTGCCTTCAGCTCAGGTCATGATCTCAGGGTCCTGGGATCGAGCCCCATGTTGGGCTCTCTGCTCAGCGGGGAGCCTGCTTCCTCCTCTCTCTGTCTGCCTCTCTGTGTACTTGTGATCTCTCTCTCTCTGTCAAATAAATAAATAAAACCTTTAAAAAAATAAATAAAATGTCTATTTCCCTTTGAATTTATATCATACGTAAATAACAAAAAGACTCTACGGATCTACTTGTCACGTATCATACTACGGTATGTAAACAATTTACTGACTGGCTTTGCATGAGGGTAGGGCTCATAATTTTCAGTCTGAAAATGACATATACAAATAAAGGAACTAAAGCATGGAAAGTAACATATTTTGGTCTTGTGACTAATGGTAACCTGGTGCTATTGAATTACTGAACTGTGTCTGAGAACTAATGAGAAAATTTTCCCAGGGGAATCTTTATCCAGTGCACTTGGAGAGCACCTCTGGGACCTATTCCGAGTCTGTCACCTTCCTCGTCTCATTGACACTCCACTTCTTTACCACTATTACACTGTGCAACCATTCCACTTCACACCTCACGATTAGAATATTAAAAGGAGAGAATACTATACGACTTGTTCCAGATAGCAGAGTTGTTTTTGACACTTAGAATAGAAATTGTCACCAGAATATCACAAAGACATGAGAGTCTCCAACTGAGTAGAACATTCTAAAGATTAAAGCTATTTTATTTTACAGCTAATGAAAACTTTCAAGAAACCTCTTAATGGCACATAATTCATTTACTCAGAGTTATTTAAGGGCTGCATAATTTTAACCACAAAGAATAATTGTACTTTTACCGTTACAAAAAATGATTCTGCCATAGATTTTAGCTTGGGTCATTATTATATTGATCTTTCGTTGGTTATTGTTTCATTTGATCTTATGTATACTTGAAGAGAAGATATGCTCCTAGACAGAGGGTGGCATTCTTGTACTGGGTGGTAGTTAAGATTAGCACTGTTACCTACAGAGGTCTTATTGTAGTCAACAAGGACAAGTGTTATTACTTCTAAAACTAAGAGTGACATACTTAATGGGATACTCCTACTTTCTGATACAAAGGAATAAAGAAGGGGGAAAGATAAGACCATTTAAGAATACCTGCCATTATTAAGGTACACTCCCCCCATATATATTTGTTTTAGCAATAAATTATTAATTAGGGAATTCTCTTCTGAAAAATTAGCTTTTTTTTTTTAATCAGAGGCAAAATCCCTTCCACCAAGAAGATGAAATTAGTACTGGTATGTTATTTTTTCCTTTCAAAAAACATGATGACTGCCTCTGTGGCTTTATTATATTCCTATAGCAGAGTAAGCATTTTATTTCCATCACTGAGGTCAGACTATTCAATTAAGAGCATCACACAATCAGGAAAAGACCCTCCCATGCACATTTTGGGTTGGAATTTATTAGTTGTGCCAATGACCGTAGCAGTTATCTGTGTATTTTGCAAAACATAATATGCATAATAAATAAAATCCCCTTATTAATAATAGTACTGCTACACTTGCTTTTGCTTCAAATTAGCCAATCTGCACTCTTTCTAAGGAATGGTCAAATTCATATGCTTACCTAACCAAATGTAGACAAATATTTTAGAGAAAAGATTCTACAGAATGAAACACTTCCGTCCATTCTTCTTCCATAAAAAGTCTCTTTTTCTCTATCATGCAAGATGTTTCATTATTTGAAAGTTATTTGGGCTACAAACAAATGTAGTCCTGGTTTGGTCACTAAAGTTTACACTCTGAATGTGCATGCGGGAATTTGGTGTTTTTAAAAATATTCGTTCCCTAATTGACCTCATATATTGTTATTCTCATTACAGAACCTTATTGCAGAACACAAGGGGATTAACGTAAATTCTGAAGTTGCCAGGTTTCCTTTAGGACACGCCCAGAAAGATTTATCACTCTGACAAATGTAGTACTGAAAACATTTCCGTTCAGGGGACAGTGGAAAGTTTAAATGCTGTGAATCCATTTGTAATGGAGCATTTTGGATAGAACTATCTATGGAGAATTATCCATTTTTATTGAAGACTGACTTATTATTATTTATTTGAGAGAGAGTGCGTGGCGGGGGGAGGAACAGAGGGAGAGGGAGAGATAATCTTAAGCAGACTCCTCCGTGCTGAGCATGGAACCCATTGTGGGGCTCATTCTCACAGCCCTGAGTTCACGACCTGAGCTGAAACCAAGAGACAGTTAAGTGACCTCCACCCAGGTGCTCCTGGAGAACTACCGTTTTGAAGGAAGACTTAAGAAAAAAAATCATATAAATTTATTAGCCCAGTATGTAAGCCCAGGGAAAAGGGAAAGGATAAACTGGACTCAGCATCCTGGTGTCTCATTTATGCTCTGTGTTCACTGAGCATTTGCTTTTGCTGCCTCCGATCCACTTTAGAATATAAGAAGCAGGTAAGAGGTGATCTTTTCCCTCTGTCTCATGGATTTTTCTTTCCACTGCAAAAAGACATTTAAGAGCTAGTTTTGGCTCTTTACCTCTGCTACAATTCTAAAAACATTGTTCCTCTGATATATAATGTAGGTCTGTAACCACGTCTGTTAATTTAACATGATAGAGTCAAAAGAAAAGGACCAGAAAGCTCTAATGTCTGGTTTAATATCTGTATTTAAGTACTCAAGTATTGAAGTGATATTTGCCTGGTGAGCTGACTTTAGAATGCTTTTTCACATAGTATCTTGAGCTTATGTAGATGAAACCTTGTGACTCTTGAGTGGTAATGATTCAAAATATAATTCACATGAGGGAGTTAAACACACACTTATAATAAGCCTACACAAACCGTCCATTACAAGGGTTTCCTTCATTTTCCATGCCAGAGTCACAAACTAACTTCAAACTTTGTCCCAGAGATGAAATCAAAAGTCCACCTCACATACATGAAAAGGACATCTCTACAGATTTAAACCAAGACTTGATTATTCAAGAGCAGCTTATTTGGCATGTGGCTAAGTCAAAGTTTGCTATTTCTGGGCATGTTTGACTATAGGGAACTCGCCCTCATTTTCATCACTTAGCCTGTTCTGAAGTATGTGAAAAACACACAACTTCATTTTTACTCATGTGGTTTTGAATGGGCTCTTAACTGACTCATCTTCTTTAAAGGTGGAAAAAAAATAAGAAAGCTTGTCCATGTGCAGGGACTTGGGGATTTAGTCTCTTTCTTCTCATTTCCATTTCTTCTTCCCCTTGACAGAAGTTTTGGTCTTCAGGCATTTGTTAAGGTCTCTGCTTCATTCTTTCAAACCGGTCCCTGATATATGGGTGGGGAGATGGGGGATACTGGAAGCAGGAAATGGATTCCTATCCACAGGACAACTCAGAACCTTGGGGACTGCAGGTCATCACCCCAGGCAGAATACTTCAGGTGAAAGTTTCTCAACATAGGTTAGGCCAGTGGGATGGAAGCATTCCAGGGAAGGAGTCTTCTTGGATCCGGTCACTGCAGGGCACAGCCCTATCCTGGCACATTACTATAACTGCATACACTCTTAAATCCTACCTCCCCCCACCCTTTTTAGGTTCTTGCACCTAAAACAGCTCCAGTACATTTGCTATATAAGTTTTTTAATTTTAGTACTACTCTAGCCATGCAAATGAGACCTTTTTTTGGGAAAACAACAAATAAAAATCGATGTACTCATCTCACCAAAGATCCAGATAATGTCAGAGGAACCACTCTCCTAAAAGGGAACAGAGTGTAAGAAAAACCCAGTGCTGGGCGCCTGGGTGTCTCAGTTGGTTGGGCAGCTGCTTTCAACTGGGGTCATGATCCCGGAGTCCTAGGATCCAGTCCCGCATGGGGCTCCCAGCTCCACGGGAGTCTGCTTCTCCCTCTGACCTTCTCCCCTCTCATGCTCTCTCTCACTGTCTCTCTCTCAAATTAAAAAAAAAAAAAAAAAAGAAAAAGAAAGAAAGAAAAATCCAGTGCTATGGCACTTGCTAATGAAATTAGGAATGACTGCAAAATGGTTTCTTCAAAGGATAAAATATATGTGCCAGTAGAAAAGGTGTGTGAAAACTTTGAAACCACTTTTGACTCGTGACTGAATTCACGCAAAAAGAGCCCATTTGAACTTCATTTATCAATCAGTTTGATTCATTGGTAAGATAATATTATAAAATAGAGGGTCATGCTTTCTGTTGTCAAAGTTTTCTACATTAGTACATTTGGTATTTTATTTTTGGTGTCAAATAACTGAGCTGACACTCTGAATCAGAGTCAATTTATTTTAGCAAATATTATAAATTGATACCTGGTTTATATTTCTGTGTTTTGATAATCCATGGCTGAACTGATTTCCCTCACACTATACTCCTATAACTTTAAAGTGTCATTTGAGAACAGAGGGATTTTATGTTCTCATGATCTTATGCAGTTGAAGAAAAAATTCTTTGAGGTGCTTTTGGAGAGATTTCTTTTTGGCTATGTCTATACAGTGTCCAAATAAACAGTGAAAAGTTGAAAAGTTCAGTCAATTCCCTGTGTTATTGGCTTTGTAGACACCAAATAAGAATTTAACTCTAAACAATATACTAATGTTTTCAATTAAAGTAACTTATTTAGTCCAATTAGTCCAAACTTTTGTGCACACTGTTAAAGCCTTTTGCCACTCAAAAACTGTAGCAAATTTATACATAGTTAGAGCCTCTGAACTTTATAAGTTCAGTATTACATAGGCCTTAGCCTAGTGATTTTCCCACTTTGATTTTCTTAGGCGTTTTTTCCATAAAATCCAAACACAAAATACAAAAATACAGAGTACTTAGAATTTTTTTCTCTACTAGTTTCCCATTGAAGTCTAGATTTGGGGCTCTTTTCTCTACACAAATCACCAAATATCCAGAAGCTAATTACTGAGAAGTGTAGATAAATGAGAATCTCTGTTTTCAAAGAGCTTTGCATTAGTAGGAGGAGACTGCCTCCAACTGACAAATACCATTTTAAAGGAAATTAATTCGGAGATACAAGCAACATTTTGAGAAAAATACAAAGACAATGAGGAAAGAATTTTTGGAATAAGCTCTAGTGCCCAGATTTAAGGGATGAGATTTAAAATTCAGGGGAAGGGCATTTAAAATAAAGGAATTAGACAAGTAAAATATTAACTTATATGAGTAAAAGAGTTCTCTGTTCTAGTGTAGATTGTGTGGAAAGACATTCAGAGCTTCAAAGGGGACAATGCATAAGACCATTATATATATGGTAAAATTATTTACCATAGGCCCTGAGACAGGATATTTTATTATCTTTTTTTAACAAAAATTCCAAGTTTAAAGCTACTAGTGTATGACAAGTGAATTTAATTACACTCTTAGGTATAGCAAAGTATTTGCATGTTATAAATCACTCACTGGGAAGTCAAATTCATCTTATATAACAATGAAAAAAATTTTAAGAAGTTTCTAAAAATTTTAAAGAAAATTTTCAAAAATTATTAAGGATTTTTTTTAATTGAGAAATTTCTAGCTACAGAAAAGTGTAGGTATTCGAACTTACCAGTTTTATATCTTAAGGGAGAAAAATATTATCACACCAAAAATCTGTATAGATGCATGACCCATTATTCTTTTTGATAGTAAGGATCAGAAAATGGATTTTCCATGACTAAGAACTTCAGGGAGGAATCATTAAGGGTTCTCAGTTATGATACCCAAAGCGTTTTCCAATTCTGTAGCTCTTCTGCTGTTTGGGACCATTTTGCTGGACACACTGAAACCACACTTCAGCAAAGCAAAGGCACAGTGCTTCTGGATTCAGTCTACCTTCTGGGATTCAAAGAGGAGAATGAAGGCAACAAATTTAAATCTTGGAACATTAACTAGTTGTGAAGTCTTTGTTGATATGATTCTGGGCATTCAGTCATAGATGAAAATGAAACAGAATCCCTCTCAAAAAGTCCATCAAAGCATTTCTTTCATCTGCGTGTGTTGCTTGTTGAGAAGAAGTTTCCAACCACAAAGTTCATACTACTTATACTCTATGCCAAACTATTTTGAGTAAGTAGCATCCAGCTCATGTGACTCTATGCTAAATTAATACTGAAGTTTCTCAAATTCATCATAATTGTTCTTAGGTTTCAAGTTGGCATTCTTTGGAATCCTTGATGAATCAGAGGCCTCCAGTAATGGGGTTCCAAAATACATTGTAGAAATATCACATTCTCCCAAGAGAGAGGACAGAAGTCTTCCATCTGGTTTGGTGACCCAGTTGTATGGTAAGACTGGACTACAGTGCTATCTATACCAGGGATTCTGGGTTGACGATAACCTCTGGAGACTACTAGAAGTTTCTATGTGCTGGCTATCACTTTTCCAATTTTATTTTTGTTTATTTTACAGATGTAACTTTCTGGTAATGACTTGAGAGCTTGAGTATTCATATATAACAAATTTAAATTTGACTTTTTGAAATCCATTTCCTTAAAAGAAATTTGACCACATGCCATAAGGAACTTCTCACTTGCCCCTTTCCACATGCTCCAATCTCCAACCATGGTTCTTCCCTCTTTATTCTCTTCTTTGCTTTCTTCATATTTTGTTTCTATCTTGTCTCGTATCAACATTGTCATACTCTTAAACATAGAAGTTAAAACAACTGTTTTGCTGTCCCAATCTAGGTAATGACTGCATAAGGTCATTTCATTCCTTTTCAAATGGGCCCTTCTAACTCACTTCCTTTTAAGAGACTCTTCAAATATTTTTGGTGACTTCCCCTGAAAATGAATTGTAAAAAATCATATACCACGTTGGAAATGTTTTTTCATCTGAAATTTTTCATAATTTTCATAAGCTTAAGCAGTTGTAAATACTATAAATTTTACTATATTCTAAATAGCACAGTTTAAGTAGAGTTTAAATCAATTTAAATTTAGAATAAACAATCAATGTTTTTTAAAAGTACATTGAGAAGCACATTAGGAATGGTGGGAAAAAGACTTCTGAAAAATCTACTCCTTCACAGAAAGAGTGAGAAAATTGGCAAAAATAATCAAAGTCAACTTTTCCAGAACCTAAGAAATTTAACCAAAGATTTGCAATAATCCAAGGAGCACTGATCAAGAAAAATGGATAAATCTCAGTAAGAACAGGAGCTTTGTGTCATTTTAGTTTTCCTGTTCCCCTCCAACTCTCCCCAGGTCAACAGCACTCTTGAAAACCGACAGCCTCACAACTCAAGTGGCTGTAAAAACGAGCAACCTAGTAGCCACTGGAAGAAACAAACAGGTTTGGAGATCCTCAAAAATCCCATTCCCAGAAAAATACCAGTTGCCAAAGTTCTCTAAAAAAGCTCCATTCTCAAGGTTTGCCTTCATGTGATCTGACTCAGAGCCTGCTCTGTGTAAACAGCCATATTCCTAAAACATTTATTGTAAGTGATTAGTGGCAATTATTTAACATTAAAGCAGCCTGAGGTGGTGCACTACTAAGTGCTATTAAGAGGCTGAATAAAAATCTTAAAAGGAAGGGGTGCCTGGCTGGCTCAGTTGGTAGAGCATGTGACTCTTGATCTTGGGGTCTTGAGTTCCAGCCCCATGTGAGGTATATAGATTACTCAAATAAATAAACTTAAAAAAATCTTAAAGGAAAATCTGGAGAAAGAAAATTCCGGCTGCAAAGATATATTCCTGAGAATTTAGAATACCAAGCACATGAGCAGAGCTTTTTCTTGAGATGTCTCAAGAAAAAATTGAGAATGTCCTAATCATTCATCTCTAGATGACCTTGAGGCTCTTCACAAGTAGGAAGAGAAGGCCAAGGCAGAGTAAACTGCCTGATAGAGCACTGAAGTATGCCTTAAAACCCAGGGACCCGGGGCACCTGGGTGGCTCAGTGGGCTAAAGCCTCTGCCTTTGGCTCAGGTCATGATCCCAGGGTCCTGGGATCCAGCCCCACATCAGGCTCTCCGCTCCGTGGGGAGCCTGCTTTCTCCTCTCTCTCTCTGCCTACTTGTGATCTCTGTCAAATAAATAAAATCTAAAAAAACAAAACAAAACAAAACAAAACAAAAAAACCCAGGGACCCACTTAGCAAAGGCTGGGAGATTAATTAAAGACATATAGAGTAATCTCTGTCCCATCATTAACCAGCCACTCAGCTCACTAGGCAGAGATTTCAGTTCCTGCACACACAAAAAACCTTCCAGTGACATCGCTAAACAACAACAAGCAAGAGTGCCAAGTAAATTCCATGAGTAAAGAACAGTCTTTTTAACAAGAGGTGCTGAGTAAGTGGATATCTACATGCGAAAGAATGAACTATACCCTTAAATCACAAAATATACAAAAAATAACTCAAAATATATCATAGACCTAAATATAAGTACTAAGATTCTGAAATTCTTGGAAGAAAACTTAAAAATGAATCTTTATGACCATTTTGGTAATTTCTCCTTAGATGTGACACCAAAAGCCCAAGTGACAAAAATAACAAATTAGATTTCTTAAAAATTAAACCTTCTGTGTTTCGTAAGACACCATCAAGAAAATAAAAGTACAACTCACAGAATAGAAGAACATATTTGCAAATTGTGTATCTAATAAAAGACTTGTATGAAGAACACAAAAGAACGCTTACAGGTCAGCATTAAAAAGACAACCCAATTAAAAAATGGACACAGGATTTAAATAGACATTTTCTACAGAAGATATACAAATGGCAATAAGTACATGAAAAGATACTCAGTATCATCAGTCATTAGGAAAATGAAAATCAAAACCATAATGAAATACTTTATGCCTACTGGAATAACTAAAATTAAGAGGAGACATTAATTGTGTTAAAAATATGAAGGAATTGGTACACTCCTACATTGCTAGTGAGACTATGAAAGATACCTCTCTAAAAAACACTTCAGCGGTTCCTCAAAACATTAAACATATAATTGCTATATAACTCAACAATTCCAGTCCTAGATATACATCCAAGAGAACTAAAAACAAATGTCCACACAAAAACTGGCACATGAATGTACACAGTAGCATTATTAATAATAGTGCAAAAAGTGGAAACAGAACAAATCCCCATCAACTGATTAACAGAAAAATGTAGAAATCCACAAAATGGAGTATTATTTGGCCATAAATAGGAATGAAACTCTAATTCATGCTGTAACATGGTGACCTTTGAAAAAATTATGCTAAATGAAAGAAGCCAAACACAAAGACCACAAATAGTTGATTCCATTCATATGAAATGTTCAGAGTAGGCAAATATGAGGAGACAGAAAATGTATTAGCAGTCCCAAGGGGAAAAAACAGAGAATGATGCTAATAGGTGTAGTTTTTCTCTTTGGGATGATAAAAATGTTCTACACTTAGACAGTAGTTAGTATTACATAACCTGTGACTATGCTAAAAACTGAATTATATACTATGAAAGGAGACATTTTATGATTTGTAAATCCTGTCTCAATAAAGCAATTACATAAAAAATAAATTAACAGATTTTATTTATAGTCAGAAATTAGGCATTCAATTAACCTCTTTTGAGAGGGAGGGGATACTATATGATCAATTTAGTGTTTACTGATTAAAAGAAGGCTGAAAAATTTTATAAGTGTTTATTAGACATGTGTACTTATTTCAAATGTTCAGTGATTTGATTTTTTAATTTTATTATAAATAATGTACAAAATTTATCTACTTAATAATATCAGTCAGTGACCAAATAAATTGAAAATACTTTCCAAATTTAAGGCTTTTTTGTTTCTAGTATTGATTTACCACAAAATTTCAAAATTCTATATACTAAAATCCATTTCTATTTTGATTTTTTTATTTCATTTTTATAAAGACCCTGCTGTTGTGATATCACAAATATTTGCTCATTTTTGTCTTGCTCTTTTCCTAATTTATGTTGTATTTCATTTTTTAATCAATCTGGATTATATTTTGAAGTATTATATGTTTTGGGGAATGTAATTATAGTTGAAAAATAATTGTCCTAGCACTATTTAGAAAATATTTCATCAGTTTGCACTGATTTAAGACATCATTTTTATCACATATACTAGCTTTTTTTTTAAAGATTATTTATTTATTTGACACAGAGAGAGAGAGAGAGAGAGAGAGAGAGGTAAGTGTACAAGCAGGGGAGGGCACAGAGGGAGAGGGAAGAGACATATACAAGTTTTATTGATATTTAGGTTTGATGGTAAGTTTTCTCTTCTTGTACTGGTATTTTTCTATTATTTACTGTATTTTTTACAATGTAGTTTAACATTTAAAATCCAAATACACTAAATAAGCTACATTTTTAAAGAAGTGTCATGGCTATTATCATAAATTTAATCTTAAATGAGAACTTTAGATTTACTCAATAAAGACTCCCAAAACCTTTTATAGGGATTTTGAGTCATTGGTATACAGTGTTGAAGTGAAAGTGAAAGGGTAATTATACAGCCTGAGATGATGTTTAATTGTGACATCTAGTTCTCAAAACCTCAGTTTCTTCGTCTGCAAATCATAATAACTGAATATCTTAGTAACATACTGTAAGTCTCTAAAAAGCACACATACAAAAAAAAAAAAAAAAAGCACACATACACCTACACATATGTCTACCCCAGCGTAAAGCATTTAAGAAAAGCTATATAATGTTATAGAAATTTCAAATGGATTTATAAATTATGTAAGTGAGTTACTAGTATCTTAGATTTACTATGTTTCTAATTCAGGAAAACAACTATTGAAGTCTCCTTTTTTTTTCTCTCTCTCTTTCCAAATCTTCACAGATATATTTCAGACAAGTTTGGAACATATTTTCATCTTAAAATCATTTATAGGATTACATATTTTCATTGCTTTGTGAATGAAAATATTTGTTATTGTATTAACTAAATTTTTATTTAAAAATTTATTTAAAGGGCGCCTGGGTGGCTCAGTGGGTTAAAGCCTCTGCCTTCAGCTCAGGTCATGATCCCAGGGTCCTGGGATCGAGTCCCGCATTGGGCTCTCTGCTCAGCAGGGAGCCTACTTCCCTCTCTCCTCTTTCTCTCTCTGCCTGCCTCTCTGCCTACTTGTGATCTCTGTCAAATAAATAAATAAAATCTTTAAAAAAAATTTATTTAAAAAATTATTTAAATTTATTTAAAAATTTTTTAAAAATCAGAAATACTGATTTTTATAACTAATCAAATTACTGATCCTGCTTATTAGGTCTAACACTCTTTATCAATTAATCTGAGTTGTCTAAACAACTGTGATTTCAAGTAATGATAATTTTATCTCTTCCTTTCCAATATTAACAGCTCACTTTTTCCTTCTTTTATTGAATTCTTTAGAACTTCCAGAACCATCTTGAATAATAGTGATAATAGACATTCTTATATTGTTTTGATTCCTAATTTTAATAAAAATATATTCAATGTCTCAAAATCAAGTAAAATGCTGGTTATTGCTGAAGTAAATTTGACCATAGTATCTTTTTTGTTTTTAACAGTTTTTTTATAAAGAGATGTTGCATTTCATCTAAATCATTTTTGAAATCTGACAAAATTATGACATCTTTTTCTAAATTATTGATTCACTGATTTACTAGAATAAATTTCTCTATTTTGATCCATCCTTGCATTCCTGGAATAAAAATGTTATAATATAAGCACTGAAATCAAACTCCTTATGTTTCCATACTGGCTCTGAAACTCTTAAATACCTAATTTAGGACCTATTAACCCCGGTTTCTCCATCTATAAAAAGGGGATAATAAGGTTTCTTTCCTCAGGAAATTGTTTTGAAACTTAAAAGTGTTAATACATATCATGGTGGTTTATTTTTAATATTCTTTTAGGTTTTCTCTGAAATTCTTTTGTGATGTTTGTATCTATATTTAAAAGTGCATGGTTGAGACGCCTGGGTGGCTCAATCAGTTTAGTATCTGACTTGATTTTTGGCTCAGGTCATGATCTCAGGATGGTTAAGTCTGAGCCCCACTTCAGGCTCCCCACTGAGCATGGAGCCTGCTTAAGATTCTCTCTCTTCTTCTCTCTCAGCCCCTCCCACCTCTGCTTTCTCTCTCTCTCTCTCACAAAAGATAAAGAAAGAAAATTGTATTATACCATATATTTTTGTATACTTCACTGGCCAGATTGTGAAGTCATTTCAGGAGGTCCTTGTACTCTTACACATTTTCAAAGTAATTAGGGTTAAATTGTATTTAGTGATCTACTAGTTTTAATTTTAGTCATATATACTGTTTTATGTTCAGCTTCATTTTTTAATTCTCCTTGTAAGTTTTATTCCTTTTATCAGCTGTGTTGGTTTTCTATTGCCAGTGTAACAAATTACAAGCTTAGTGCCTTAAAGCAACTCAGTTTTATTATATAATAATTTTATTATATATGTAAACATGACTTCCATAAATTATACAATCGATTGTTTTATTATATATATATATGTCATTCTATATATAATATATACGCATATATAGGAAATACATCATAAGTCAAAAATGTGTCCATAGGGTTGTGCTCTTTTTGTGAGCTCTAGGAAAATCTATTTCCTTGCTTCCTGCTTCAAGACCCTGCTCATATTCCTTGCGTCATGTTCCCTTTCTCCATCTACAAAGCCAGCAGTTTTAACATCTTTTCTCCTCTCTGACTTCCACTTCAGTCCTTACATCTCTCAGACTGCTCTCTGCATCCCTCTTATTGGATATCTTGTGATTACATTGGGCCCACCTAGATAATTCAGAATAATCCTCCCTTTTAAATATCTTCAACTTAATCACAACTCCAAAGTAATTTTTACCACATATAACATATTCATAGGTTCCTGGGGTGAAAATGTCACATCTTTGGGAGGACTACCAAATCATATCAGATTAGCAAAATCACAGATTTGCATGTTTTGTCTTCTTCATAGAACATTATCTTAGAGTGATTTGTTAATTTTGCTATATTCTAAATTATTTTTTATTTTATATTTTTCTGCTTTAACTCTGGTTATTTTCATTTGTCCAACTATTTAATAGTTATTCGCTTATTCTTACTTTTAAATTTAAGCATTTACAACATCTTTGAACTTTCATCTGACTAGACTTTTGGATGCACACCACATAATTTGTTTTGTGATGCTCCCATTATTGTCATTTTTAACAATCATAATTTCAAGCTTGACATCTCCTTGATCTGAGCATTAATCAGGTGAGAAAAAATTTTAATTGCAGGTAACATTTTAAATCTGTACTTAGTTATTAATTTCTAGATTATTGCATGTGTTAAGATAACATCCTAAATACTTTATGCATTTTGAGTCTAATAAGTTTGTCTTGTGGCTTAATAAGCAACCAGTTTATATAAATTTGATAGTTAACTTTTTGGAAGGATACAGGATGTGATATTTAGATATTATTCAGCATTACTAATTGTATTTTATGTCCACTGTAGTGTTATTTATCTATGCCTAACCTGCAGGCTTTTAAAAGCCCATTATACCACCTTGGACTGGAAAACATGGTCATACTAGGAACACTAAGATGCTACTCTCAGAATAGTATCTAAAATTTTAGATTAAAAATTGCAATAGATATAAAAGTAGAAAAAATGAAAGTATGATTATTAATGGGCAGTAATAATTCATTGCTTGTATGTGAACCTAGCTGACTTTTTTGCACATGTGCCTACCAAAGTACATTTAGAGAAAAGCAAGGCTTGAATTTAAAAAAGTAAATAGATATTCTTCTTAAAAATACACCTATTTAATCTGTCTTGCTTTCTATCTCCTGATCTTTTTAAAAAGTTTTGACTTTGCCTATCCATAGTGGCTTTTAGAAACACCAAAGATACAAACAGTGGCACTTACAGAATTAAGCATTATAAAAGTATGAGGAACTTACTTTTCAATAGATAGCTGCTGTCCCAGCAAAAGCCCAATGTTGGTTTTAGCTAGTTTTTCTTTAATCTTCTGGACTGCAGCAGAAAGCTGATACTGAAACCATGTCTGCAAGTTCTAAACTAAATGAGTTTGATGGTGTCAGCTTAACTGGAGCCAAAATAAGCCTACAGTATATGTTTATAGTCTCTGTTTTATACATGTCTGGAGTAAAGGAACTATTGAAGTTGAAATACTTCTCACCCCTGGAGAGGGTAGTCCTTCAATGTCATGACAAAGGTCAATGGCAGGTCATCATGGAGAAGACAACTTCTGGTATCAGAATACAGTTTCTAAAACCTGTCAATTCTTTACTTTTACAAAAAACAAACTGTAAAATTATTTTCATAAGAAAAAGAACACACACACATACTTGTACACACTTACATGTTCAAGTTTAAAATATTTATCTTTGATGTGTGTGTAGAAAAGTGTAAATTATAAATTGTACAAATAACAAATATGTAAATTTTATATTCGTTAAATTGTAAATTGTAAATTGAACTACTATTGTATTTGGAAGCAATTTTACTCTGAATTGTATGTAATATTACCAGAAATAAGAAAGCTTCACTTATATATCAATGTCAAAAAAATCATGGCTTTGCCCAGGCTACTGTTGGGTGCTGAATTAGGCTGCTGAATCAAGTATGAAGTATATAACACTGATTTCAAATGAACAGAACATTCTCAAATCTTTAAGCATACTAAAAGATATTTATTTTTATATAAAGTGGTCATCACTTTAATTTTAAATTTCACTTCTCATAGCATCCCCCACTTTTTTGAGCAGAATGATTTTTCAAATGTTGATTTTCTTCAGTTATAAAGACAAAATACTCAAAAGGTTTTCGATCCTACTTATTACAAATTTCATCTTAATGTTCAAGATCCTGGTATGTGTAAGTTAGTGTAAGATTTAATGGACCACCCTCAGTATTGATCAACTTATCTATGTGATGTCTTGTTGCTGTTGCTATACTGACCTCTGCAGGCTTCCGAAGTTGGGAATAATTGTTTACTTTTGTGCATAGCGCTGTCAGCCATTGTGGACTTAAATGAAGGAGTTTACTATTACCAAGGACTTGCACACTTCAAATTATTGATAAACAAGATTTGTTTTTATTGTCTTTGATAAAGAACTCCATATATATGTATATATATGAATGATATCAAATGAATGATTTCAAAAGCAGTATTGGTCAAAACAGTTTTTTAATAATAATAGCTAATTTTAATTAGTATTTTTACTAAATATATTTCTTGCCTGTTTACTGTAAAATCTCCTTTAAAAATTAACACTTAAAAATCATTTTCATCTTTAACATAGGAGAAAAGATTATTGGTGTGTTAGCAGTTACAACAATTTTAGTTGAAAATTATTCCTTTGCAAATAAAATATGTTGACTCTGATTCTCTCCTGCGTGCAGTTTGATTCTACTTTTCCATCTGTTACTACTTAATAAACACTTTTCACTTGCAAGATAGGGAACCACTTGCAGACTTATTAAAGCTTAAAGAAGACTGTCTATGAATTCTGAACTTTTCTGAAGTATCTATGCTGAATTTAATTTGATCAAGTAGAACTGTACATTACCCATAAAGAACTAGTCTGTTCTTTCTCGCTTAAGTCTTTTTACCCCTTGTAATTTGTTTCCAACATTTGTTCTTGCCCAACTATAACTTTCCAATTAGTCTCTGACACTTCTTTTATACATATATATATCATTTGTAACTCATGGTCCACTCTGGTTGGTTTGCAGAGCAGTGCCCCAAACTTTATTTATGTTAACAACAAAAGCATGTTGAACTGCAGCTCTGTGTATGCCCATTTGTGGTTTAACAAATGACAAAATACAGGATACTTAAAAATTTGGTCCTGGAAATGTATTTTTGTCTGGTTTATGTTTTCCTTTGCTTTCTTTGCACTTACTGATTTTAGTAACTATTTCATCTATTTCCTATAGCTGCCCAAACTATTTTCTTAAGTAGATATGAGATATTCAAGCAGTTCCTAACTCTCCATAAAGTAGTGAAATCATTTATGAAATAAACTTTCACTAATGCACCTTTGAAAATTGAACTGTCCTATGTCGTGCTATTTTCTTTCCCTTTACAGAACTACAGATGATACTGACTCTAGTAGCTCATCTCATCCTAGCTGATGACAACTGAATCTTGTGTCCCAGTATTTAAATAGTCTAAGAATCATTATAAGACTATCACTTGAAACATATATTGATGTTAACAATATTTGATTAATCCAGCCAAAAAATGCACCTTTATATAAAATATACAGACAATCCAGGGCAAAAAAAATCCTTAATATATTATCCTTAAGAGTTCTTAGAAGAAAAATTGGGAAAATTTTAATAGTGACTATGTTCTTGGAAATCTTAAGGAATTACTGTTAATGTTTTATGTGTGTTCCAGTTGTATTTCTGATAGGTCCTATGTCAGAGATACAGATGAACTGTTTTCTGATGAAATACACAATATCTGGAATTTGCTTCAAAATATTTCAGTGGTAATGTTGGGGTGGGGCAAGGAGTAGCTGGCAAATACATAGATGAAACAACAATGTCTTTAATAAACTAGGGGGTGAATACCTGGAGGTATACTATACTATTCTCTTTACATGACTTTTTCCAATAAAAACTTGAAAATAATAGTAATTAATTCATACTTTATCTTCACAATCATTCAACTGAATGAACCATCATCTCAAACCTGGGTCAGTGAGATTCTTCTCTATCCATACTTATCTAACACAAAAAGTCACACACTGTAAACCTGGTCAGTTTCATGCTCACCAATGACCCTAACTGTCCTTCTACTTTATGACTAGTAGCATATGACTTCCCAAATAAACTGCTCTGTTCTATACTATGATACTTCATGCCTACACAACTTTTCATGTATTATTCCATCCCATTCTCCATGTGTCTACTCTACCTCTTGTTCCTTTGTTAAGTGTATCATTTCTTCCAAAAATCTCTGATTTAGCTAAAACCTCAAAAAAATGGCTAGTTATGCAATCCATCTTTTCTCTTACAGCTCTATTTTGCAGTTTTTATCATTATACTTAATCACACATTGTGATTTTTGTCAGTTGATATGTATTTGACCTAAAGTATTTAAAATTTCATCCAACATAATTTCACTGAGTATAAGGCATGAATCTTATTTCTAATTACATTTTACTCCTCTACTCTTATTTATTTTCCCCTTTCTTATTCTCTCTGACCTGTTCTTTATTCATGTTTTACTGCTACAACATGTTTTTTCAGGACTGCCTTAAAATATTTGGGGTACATTTTGGAGCAAGTATAAGCAAACTAACAATCTTCCTTACTAATTGTGAAACTCTTCAGGGCAGCTAATGCCTCTTGTTGACTTGTGTACACCCAGCATAAAGCAACCATCAACTGAACTGAGAAAACAAATAAAATTTAAAAGTATGCTTGATAAATCATTTACCACAGAAGGAAAAGGACAATGAGAGCTTGCTGGAATTACCCAATTCACAAAGTGCTCTAAAATAAATACCTAAAATTTATTTATTATTTGTTAAATTTTAATGTATAAACTACTACTTTTTGTTATATAAAACTGGATGTACTTTAATGATCTGGAGCACTATTACTACCACCATTCATTAAAATCATGTAGTAATCTTTTTGTTATTGTTTTGCCTTAGAAAAACAAAACATTTAATAGTTACAATGTGAGATCAAAGTACAGATTACTTCACAGGTTGGTCAGTCTGTTTCTGACAAATCATAAATTATCATGAGGACAGATTTGTACATATACTAATTTACAAACAGATTTTCAAAGCTAAGTGTAAGTTTTTATCTTAAAAATCAAGTATTCATTTATTATACTGAAATTAATAACCAACATATAAAAAGTAATAGGAAAGTGGAAGATATAATTCTGCTCTTAAGTGTTTTCATGTAATTTCAGTCCACTTTAAATAATATTCCTGGATTACGAATAATTATAACTATGGGCTATAAAATCTAAGCAACTTTATTAAAATTCATAAATTTTCAGAATAGGAAAGTGCCATATGCAAATATTTTTAATATAGTAGACCTTTATGGTAGCATTCAGTCTAAAATTCAATAGAACTACTAGGTCATATTTAGGGTGTTAAATTGTCAGATATACTTGTATAAATACCAATAGGAATAGACAGAAACTTAGTTGTTTTAGGAAAGAATCCTCCCATCCATGAAATTTACTTTTATATTAACATTTTTAACCATAATTGTAAAAAAGAAGCAAAGGGCTGGCTTTACCACAGGATAAATTCAGGACCTTAGGGCTTATACGATGTGTGTGTCCATGAGCTGCTGCTTCTCCCCCCGCCCCCCACCACTACTGCAAACGGATTATGCTGTGGCTTTCAGATCAGCAACAAGGGAATCAGAAACTCCAGTATAAGTGATCATTTGGCAAGTTTAAGTTATGCTCTCAAAACCTGCTTCCAACTTTTCCTATAACAGTACCATGGGCCGGGGGACGGGACGGGGGTGGGGGTGAGAATCTGTGAGACAAAAGACCTTCCCCTGAATGCTATGCTTCCCTCCTAAACTGGTTAGGAGTGTGGGGTCATAACAATAATAAAGAAAATCATAACATTTGCTACCAGCTCATTATTGCCATATAATCTTCTAAATTCAAGGTTCATAGTCCCTTGCTATAAATAATTTGTGTGATTTCAGATTATACCACTTTATCTGAATCTTTGTCTCTTGACTTATTCAAAATAAGTATTATTTAGATTAAAAACCCAGAGCTGGACAATAAACAAAAAAATAATTTACTTGTTTTAACTTGCTAAGACAAATAAGAGGTTCGGACAGGATAATATTCTTCTTCCACACTGAATCCAAAATATAAACCAAGATACTTTGAGAATGAGAGAATTCTTTAAGAATTTCTTTTAAATTTTTTATATCAGAGACAAGATATGATTTTATAATCACAGCCTCAGATGTGTAACATTATATTATTCTTTATTTCTCTATAACTTAACTAAGCTTATGACCCTCCATTTTCATATAATCCTGTCCTTTTTAGGTACACTCAGACACTTTCAGCTTAAAATTGACAATTTGAGATTATACTGCCTTTTCCCATATTTCATCCTATCTCTCTATGAGCAGTCAAAATTCAGGGCGGTTGGGAGAAGCTAACTAGTCCATCACCATCCTCCAACTTCCCATAACTTGTACAATTCCCTTAGAAGCATTCATTTGTGGCACCCAATCCCACTGCGTCAATGACCTCCAGTAACCAGGGTCATGAATTCTAAGTCTCAATCTGAAATCCCTTCAGAGTCATTGGCCAGTGCTCAGCTACTTCTTGGTCCTTCCTCACCTAATGAGAGGCCTAGAATCTTTAACATAACCTCCCATGTACTAAATTGAATCCAAGAGATTTTGTATGGCTACCTAAGGCCAATTTAAAAGTTAAAAAAAAATTTAAGAAGTAAAAGAAACAGGTAAAGTTAATCACTAATATATTGCATTTAACTCATATATTCAAATACTAATAAAATATCTGCTTTAATTTTGGGGGAAAATCCCAGATCCAAGAGAAGTTTTATCAAATCCCAAAGAAATTTTTTTAGTATATTTTTATTCCCAGCTTTAAAAATGACCTCTACAAGGCTTCAGAGACTTAAAAAAAAAAAATACATGGTCTGGCAATTTATTAGAGTTTCAATCATTCCTTCTATCCGTTGCCTAAAAAAGAGAAAACTCCTCTAATGTTTTCATCTTGAGGCAGTACGTACTACTTATTCACAGACACAGTTAAAATAAAAAGAAACCATATCCTAGGTCTTTATAAAGGCTATATGACTGTTAGGGATATAATTCAGAAATAATATTTATAAAAATTATGATAATATTACTGTGTGATGTTTGACTGATTTCTAGTATATCCTACTACCTTAAACATCTTGAGGAGTAAATAAGTAATTTTTATAATTGTATTTGTTCAGACTCACTTGATAAATTAAACATTTTATAATTCCATTTATTCTATTTATGCCAAATCTGAATATTAGTCCACTTCTCAGGCTAATGTTCAATAACAAGCTAATGCAGAGCAAGATATAATTCTATTATAACTAGCTAATGGTATGGAAAGAACACCAACAAAAGCAATTTCTCTATTCCCTTTTAAAAGGTATCTTTACCCAAAGATACCGATGTAGTGAAAAGAAGGGCCATCTGTACCCCAATGTTCATAGCAGCAATGGCCACAGTCACCAAACTGTGGGAAGAACCAAGATGCCCTTCAACGGACAAATGGATAAAGAAGATACGGTCCATTTATACAATGGAGTGTTATGCCTCCATCAGAAAGGATAAATACCCAACTTTTGTATCAACATGGACAGGACTGGAGGAGATTATGCTGAGTGAAATAAGTCAAGCAGAGAGAGTCAATTATCACATGGTTTCACTTACTCGTGGAGCATAAGGAATAACATGGAAGACACTGGGAGACGGATAAGAGAGGTGAGTTGGGGAAAATCGGAGGGGAAGACAAACCATGAAAGACTGTGGACTCTGAGAAACAAACTGAGGGCTTTGGGGGGGAGGTGAGCCTGCTGGTAGGTATTATGGAGAGCACGTATTATGTGGAGCACTCGGTGTGATGCATAAACAATGAGTCTTGGAACACTGAAAATAAAATAAAATAAAATAAAATAAAATAAAATAAAATTCAAAAAAAAGTGTGGTGGGATTCATCTTTAATCTTACTCTCACCAACATGACCACCACTGTCACTGTATATACAGTGAACCACAAATGGTAAGGGACAAGGATCTGATATGCTATTTATTCTAAATACAATGTAATTCTTTGTCCAATAAGAGTTCAGAACATCATCCTGCTGATTCAATCTTACTGGAAATTTTACCCTACCAACACATGTAACCACTTAATTCTTCACCTTATTTCGACTAGGGTCACAAGAGCTTTACTAAGTGATCAAGTTTCTCTATGCTTTGGTCTAAAATGTAAAGAAGAAGAAAAAAAAAAAGATGGCCAAATGGCACACATCCAAAGCATTTTAAAATGTTGATAACTGTGCTTTATAAATTGGATAATTTTATAAGTGAAAGGTTCTGTATTATTAAAACCTAGAACATCTTTATCTAGGAAAAAAAAAACCATTTTCTGTTATACTCATTAGACCATTTAAGTCAGGACAATATGTCTAAGGGTTGTGTTTTTACTTTTTATTTTATTTTATTTTATTTTATTTTTAACTGATTTGAAACAATTCAGCTGTGTCAGATGGAAAGGTCACAAAAGTTTCAAATATGACTACGTGATTGATAAATTTAAAGAGAAATGTGTTAGACTGACATTCACAATATGTTTTCACATTTATATTTTTGCCTTTTCATAGTTCATTTTTTCTGTCACTTGTGCTTTATGATAAAATGCAGAATGGGAAGAAAAATGACTATGAATCACCAGCCATGTGTTCTACCCACACCATTAACTAGTTGTCAAATTTGTGATAAGCCTATTAACTTCTCTGAGCTTCATTTTTCTTTGTGTTTCATTTAAAACATTAGTAATATGCATATTCCTTTCCTTTATTTAATATACTTGACATAGTTGAGGACCTGAATAAAAGGAAGGGACCATATTGAAGGGGTAGTCTCAGGTTTAGAAAACTGTTCAGAGTTCCTGGACCTGGTATGTATATCACAGGAGCAGATGAACAGTAATGATAAGTAAGTCTGATTTCTTAGCTGACTGAGTTAAGTGATGGATTCAGCTCAGTAGAATGGTTCCCAACTTAAGTAGAACTGTGTACCACCAGAAACAATGGGATTCAGAAGATAAATGAACATTTATTTAGACACAGTAAGCACTATATCTTAATAAACAATGCTGCTTCCTATAATGGGAGAAATTATAAAAGGCATATTTGAAGTCAAATAGTTTGAATTACATGTTATTTATACGTTGGGCCAATTTTTTTCATTTATAAATCTAGGAAAAAATATGTCATTACCTGTCCAAATTTATATTTGTTGAAACTCTAATCCATCCTGTCTCTAATTTTAAAGGGGAAACACGCCTCCTTCCAACTAGAATATCATCAAAAGATGCAAATGTCAAAGGACAGGAGGAGAAGCAGCAGGGGAGATACTAGTTTGAGCTAAAACAGTACATCTTACTTAGGTGGGGATTATATTGGGTAGAGCTTGAGGAAAAAAGCTCTATATAAGAGCTTATATGGAACTTACTACATTTTAGGCACTGTTGTAAGCACTATATATATATATATATACACACACACACACACACATATATATGTATATATATATATAAATAATAAGCACTATTTATAAATAAGCAATATATATGAATATATGTATATAAATAAATATATATATATATATATATATATATATATATATATATAACCTCAGTTAGTTCCCATACTCTGTAAGAGGTTAGATTCCTACTCCACACAAGGCACAGGGGCACAGAAGGGTTAGGTATTGTGCTCCAAAACACATAATTTTTTTAATTGGTTATTCATCCCAAAACTACTACATCTATACTTTCTAATGTTTCCCATTTTTTCCTTCTCATATCCACATAGTAGCTGCTTATTTAATGTTCATAATACAAAATTAATTTTGCAAATCATTGTATTTTAATTTCTCCATACATTACATATATATTCTTAGAATTTCAGAGCATTTTTCTATTGAATGATGACAATGTTCCATCTCAATCATATGGACTGAAGTTCTTTTAATGAACCTCAATCACTAAACTTCTGAAATGGATATCACATTTATAAGAATTTATGAAAAAGAACAGACTGGTATAGAATGCTGTAATAAGGTATATAATAAGAGCATCACAATTTGCCGTGCATTCTACAGAGGAATAGCCGCCTACTATGATTTAACTAGGATTGGGCAAATGTGAAGCCCTCAGCGCCATTTATGAATTAATCAGGTGCACAAGCACCTCTTAGGAGCCTTCACACCGAGTGAGGAAATCTCCTAAGGGATATCATATTAAAACAGCCCTACAAAACTCATTAGTAGAAACTACATCTTCCTATTTTTAATTTAAATATATAATAGAAAAAGAAACAACCTCTTTCAATCTATCACCGGACTTGAATTAGGGTCATTGTAATGCAAAAATCACTAAAGTTTTTTGTTTAGTTTCTGAATAAATGCATATTTTATATCCATGCAATTCTGGAACTAAAAGAACTGATATATATTTGAAATAGCTAATAATGTATCTAAAACACATATACCTTACAAACTTGCAAACAGACACACATATTTGCTTTATTTCATCCTCAAGGCAATATAAAATGTTTGTGGTTAAAATAATTCCTTTGTGGGCTACATGGGTGGCTCAGTTAGTTAAGCATCTGCCTTGTGGTCAGGTCATAATCCAAGGGTCCTGGGATGGAGTTCCACATAGGGCTCCTTGCCCAGCAGGGAGCCTGCTTCTCCTGCTTGTGTGCTCTCTCTCTCTCTCTCTGACAGAATAAATAAATAAAATCTTTTTTAAGAAATCCCTTTGCTTAGCTTAGGTCAATGCTAATGTCATATGACGTAACTATTATCAGCTTTGAAACTGAACCAAATATTAGGCAAAGTTGTAAAAAGTCACTTTTTTTTTTGGCCTAGCTATTACAGAAATACTTTTTAATGTTTTCAGGCCGAGCAGGTACTATAAAATTTCCAATACTGACTTCAACTTGAGACAAGGATACACTTTAGGAGTATTAGCACTCCCCAACTTGTGTTAAGTCTGACATTCATGATGTCTCCGTTATTAAATAGATACTAGTACGTACCGATTTTCTTATAAAACTTAATAATGATAATGACCTTTCCTTTAGGAATTGGGTTTCCACACTGAAAACACAGGTAGATATATAGAATTTGAGGCCAGACACAGTCTGTAGCAGGCTGTTGAGTTCTTATAAAAAGAAGTTGAAATGCATTTTTCACCTTGGGCTTTGAACACTGGTGTGCCATCATGGTCATCAAATGTATATATTTCAGTTCATAGTGAATATAATTAGTGTTACACTCAATTTATTACCTGATTCATTGTCCATATGCTCCATTGCATCATTCCGCTATAGTGATCTGCACACCAGATCTGCACACCAGAGAATCCTATTAAGGGAAGAGCAGCTGATAGTACACATTTTTTTTTCTCATGTCACTTTGTTCTATTTAAAAAGCAGTATTCAGCCAAATTTTTATGACCACACAGAGGCTAGTAACTTATAGATATACTGCCACAATCCTTAACCTATTCACAAACTAAGATTAAAGTTTATTCAAATATGGTGTAACTAATGATTCAATGGTCCTATTAGTATTGTTTTGTTTTTCTCCAACTTTAGGAATTCTAATAATTAAAAATTCACCATATCATTAAATATCTCAATATTAAATGTGCGAAATAGCTATTAGTGGCCACCATATTTTTCTTGGCCCTGAGACTGTTGTGTGATACATTAAGTTGTATGAGGCCCAAAGAGGAGAAATATATTAAAAAATAATCTAATCTTAACTTAAATAATCTAAAAATAATCTTAACTTAAAAATAATCATATCAAGAATAAGAAATATTTAACCACCTCTTTGCATTCAAAAACACTTTCTCAGTACCATAAAATTTAGGTTCTTCTCTAAGACTTAATACTGGCCTATGCTATAACTAATATTTTACTTTATCTCCAATCATTTATACAAGTTGATTTTTATATAATTACTAAGCAATCAAAAACAGACACAGAGACATCAATTGTTAAAGCCTTTAAAAAGGACTAATGATAATTGAGCTCAGCTAGATCTGAAACCTAACTCAAATCTTGGCACTTAACATGCTTCCTATATTAACTCCCGCAATCTTTGGAAGCCTCCGTTCCCTTAACTAGAATATTTGAGTCCTATTATTGTGACTGTGCAGACATTCTGTACAGCATGAAATGCTGTGTAGATATAAGCTACAATCTGAATGATGTCCATCCCTTTCCTAAATGCTAGCAACATCCTCTATCCCTGGTAAAATTCACATTTAGTATCTTTTTAACACTGTTGACTTGGTCTTAATTAGTTTGCGCATGAAAAGCCTTACTCAAGTGACAAGCAAACAAGGAAACTAAAAATTATTTTTCCTTTCATATGGGGCATAACGATAGACTGGGAGAGAGAGGCATTTAGCTGTAGGAATATGTCAGAAGACATGTGTCTAAAGTAAGACACTGGGATCACTTGGCAATTAAAGAGTAAAATGTGTTTTCATTTTGCCCAGTAAGGGCTCAAACCATCTGGGGCTTTGAGAGAGCCACTGGACTGACTGAATGTGCTATGGACAAAAATATCCTTGGTTTTTAATGTTTGCCTAAGACCAATAAGCAAAAGTGAACTATTGAAAGTGAACTATTTACCAACTTCAAGCCCCAATTACTTCATCTATAAAAGGTGGCTATAATAAAAAATCAGGGATCTTTAAACTTTCATCCTTAGAAACTCGGGAGTCTATGGCATAACTCAGAGGCCTGTAAGAAAAGTAACCAATAGCAGCACAAAGACCCAAGCCTCTGCTCCCATTTCAATAATTTCTATTTGTTTTCTATTTTGCACTTCCCAATATGATTTCATTTATAAATTAAAAAAAAAAGGTGGGGGAGTGGTAATGCTGTTTAAAAAATCAAAACCAGATGTTTCTACATCATCTCTGAGTTTCAGTCACAGTTTTTTAACGTTCCAATAAGCATGTCTTATCTGAAGAGTTGTAAATACTTTCATTCAGTTATTTATTTACTTAGACACATATATAGAGATTCCTAGGTCATCCAGTTCTGTTTTGACTACTTTTAAATACTAACTCATTTACTCTTCATAACAACCTTGGAAGACAGATATCCTATAATGATCCTTATTTTGCAAAGGAGTTAAACTAAGAAATAGGTTAAGCTGCCCGTCCAAGGTCACAGGGATAGTGACTTGTGGAACTGGGACTTGAACCCAAGCTGCTGGCTCTAGAAACGATGTGTTTAATCCCCACATTGTGTGCCTCTCATATATTTCAGATGTATTACTGATACATTAGTGATACACTAATGTATCAGTAATACATCTGATACAAATGTGGATTGCTGATTAATATTCTTTAGCAAGTCTTTAATAATAAAAAAGAGCTTTTTATCTCTTCCCCAAAATGGTAAAATTAGATTTTTCTAATATGAAATAATGAAACAAGGCCTTTGTAGAACTGTCACTATAAGAATATAATCATCATTACAGTCTGATACTCTCATGGTCATATTAACATACATGAGTAAATATGCATATTATTTATATGAATTACTTTTAAAGAAGATTTATACTTTAAGCATGGATCAAAGCTGCTGCTAATAACCAGAAATTATTCTTAGTAATTAACCCAAAATATACTTTTCATTAGCACAGATAATGAGATTCACTGGTAATAAGTAATTTTTATCAATTCCTATTCTAGTTTTTCAAACCAGAATTCACTATATTTGATTCTTAAGGCATTATATAGTATATGCTTATGATCTGTAAGTGGGTTTTTCATATACAAATATAACTACAGAAGGAGGTAAATGGATATATAATGATGAACCATCCTCTTGCTAGTAAATATGATTACGTATTTTGTCTTTGGACAATTCACTAATAGACTGATACAAAAAACACAAGGTACTTGTCAAACTGATGTTTACCAAGTTTTCCAAAAATTTTGAAGATTATATTTTGAGAAATATTGGTATATGACTTAAAAAACAGACCTTGAGTTTAACATTCTCAATTCCTTAGTAAATTAAAATTTTTAAAAATCCAATTCCATTATTAAAAAAAAACTAGAGGTAAACTATAAAAAGATAATTTTGAGAGGCCTTTTTAAAATGTGGATTTCTTAGGAGATATATCCTTTAGCAGATTTTAAACACTGCCAATTACTATTTTTTTTACAATAAAAAAACTATAAAGTTTTATTGAAAGACATAAAGCTATAACACAACAAACTAAAGTTACAGTATCAGAAGACATGCCAATTATTTTTATCAGTAGAGGTTCCCTCAATTGTGAGATTAAATGCATGTTAGGAGAATATACTCACACAGCATGTCCTATATCACTTTTTCCCACAAATTGTTACAACTTTTTTATACTAAATGTAATCTTAGGATTTTAGGATTCATGAATCTATTATCCTTTTTTTTTTTCACTGAAACGATCCACAAAACACATTAAATTTGGTTAAGTGATGAAAGTACACAAACTTTCACTTAGTTTGAAATTTCATACAGTAATTCTTGATTATTTAGGATTATCTTCATTAATAGACATAGAGACTTAAGAAGGAAGGATGAGCAACTCCAGCGAGTAAGTTTGGCAAAAAAATTAAAATTATTGGTTATGAATAGATGCTCACTATTGATGATTGAATTATCCATACTACACTGGCTTTGCTATTACTAAGGAATAGCAAGAATTTTTTATAGCATGTATATTGGTGACTATTCACACAATAATGAAAAGACAGATGATCCTAGAAAGGAGCATGTTAACATACATTTGTAATTTTCTTACACTGTTATTATAAGTTGTTAGGCTTTACTTAATTATCCTGACATTTCAGAAAACCCTCTACTTCATATTCACAAAGAACATTTTTAAGTTAACACACAACATATTTAAAAACTGAACTTAATAAGGAGAACATACACTATCAAAGCATTTGACGATAATGTTATATTTTAAAGCCTCTACTAAAAAGATAACCTCTTATCTCTAGATCTTTGTTCCAGGATTACTTGTTTCAATTATTTACTTATTCCTTAATTCTTTTATTCATTTCTATCTTTTCTCCAAGAGGTTTCAAGACTCTATACAAAAAGGATAAATCAAACAAAAATAATGTAGTAGAAATAAGGAAAGAAACCAGGGGTAAAACAGAAAAGCATGCATTCCAACATCAAGTTATACTTGATGTTGATATACTACTGCTATAACTGGGCATAAAATCCTCATTAAGTTTCCTAGCAGGCAAGGTAAAAAGTACAAAGCAGCAAGTTACAAATTTCCAAAGAAAACAGAGTTACAGTTTGCCCCTGAAAAACAAAGTTGTCCCTACTAGTAAACTTTGAGAGAAATGATTCATGTGAGACAGTGTTTTACAAATTGTAGGTCAGCTCGTGAAATAACTTTCCTGGGTCCTGACCAGAATTTTTTACCTTGAAATACAATACAATCAATTTTTTGTTATTCACAGTAGTTATGTTCTACATAGTCCCTGCAAGCAAGGAATTAGCAAATACTGAGTCACTGCTCCTAGGGGACACACAGGATTAGGTACCTATGAGTCCCTGACCACATTTTCATAAACCTATCAATACATAACCTTGTTTTATGTGTGCTTCTCTTTTACACATACCTTATTTAAAACATATTGCTGATTCATTAACATTGAACTCATGGCCATCAGAACTAAAACTCATGCCTGTTCTCACATCACAGTAAGGCACTTCAGAGTCTTCTTATGCTTAGGAACACTAGACAGTGCTTCACAACTATGCTGGGGGCCATTTATAACAGCAAAATAAAAGACACAGCATAGGGAATACTCAATGATACTGCGGTAGTGTTGTACAGTGACAGATGGTAGCTACACTTATGGTAAGCATAGCATAATGTACAGAGAAATTCAATCACTGTGTTACACAACTGAAACTAATGTAATGGTGTGTCAACTATACACAAATGAAATAAACAGGTAAGAAAACAGCAAAACCAGTGACAAATAGCACAAACGTTTGAACTATTATAGTATGAGACTTAAAAACAAGACGGCAGTACATCTCACTTTAACCTCAGCTGATATGTGCCTACCTGGTGACTCAAATTTTTCACACTGCTGTGCATACACATGTCCACAAAGGACTATGAGAGCACTACAAGTATTAATTTGGGGCTTACAAACAAATTTTAGGGTTTAAGCAAATCGGCAAGTACAGAGTCCACCAATAATGAAGATGAATTATATATAAGAAGAGAATGGAGAGGAATAAAGCAGAAAACAAAACAGAGTTCATCCTGGGCAGTAAGAATAAATATTATTTCATGAATGATTTTTCACAGATAACATAGTAATACAGACAGCAATATAGATATATGCTAAAAATCTATATGCATAGATATAGCAAATCACAATGAGAAAATCCTTACTATCACTTTTTTTTTTTTAATGTTTAGAAATCACTGGAATAGAGGATATACAGTGATGCAAGAGACAATCCAATAGGAAATTCTGAAATAATTCACTGACCAGTTTTTTGTTTTGTTTTGTTTTGGTTTTGTGTTTGTTTTGGCAGAGGGGTGTTACATGTAAAGAAGCATTAGGAAACATGTGGAAAATGCCAAGGAGAATTAATGAGGGGCTTCAGGCAGTGAAGTGGAAAGTAAAAGAACAAGACATAGATGTGAGACTCTACTAATGAAACAGAAGAGTTCTTGCTGACTGTATTTGGATGGAGGAAGGGTGAAGAAGGGGTAGAAATCATTTAGAAAAGAAAATCCAAGCTACCTGGGAATTGTGGTTCCACTTTTGAAGAAAGGAAACATAAATAAGAGCCACAGGTTTTGTTGTTTTTTTAAAGAAAAAGGTAAGAAAATTAAAGCAGAAGGTTAAGAAAAGATTAAATTAATAGAGCTAAGGTGTGTTTATTTCACTCTCTCTTAAAAGATCAAATAAAAAATAACATAATTTAAAAATATTCTAAACATTCTAATAGAAATGTTATTACTGTAACATGTCTAGCATGCTGCAAAGACCCAGAGATGTGAATTATCTGTAAAGTGTACACCAGCCATGACAAGATCATTTCAGGGTGTACGTTTGGAGAGAGTAAGAGTATCACAAAAGAAAAAAAAATTATGTTGGGATTTAAAAGAAGAGAGCAAAAATAGTATTTCTCTTTTTTAGCTCAGAAGTGAGGTTCTATGAGGAATGATGAGAAACCTATAGAAATTAAGTGGGGATAACATGGAGCTATAAAGATTAGGTCACAGTTACAGTTACACGGAGAATTACCAATGATTCACCCATCTGTCCAAGGTCCAATCACATTACTGCCTTCCCCAGAACATCCCAAGATGTTTTCCAAGACTTTTAGAAATTATAAACCTCCAATGTAAGAAATTCCACATCAATCTATGCATTTCTTCTCTTCCTTTCTTTTTCCCTCCCTTCCTCCCTCCGAGGCCAACTTGGTAACAGAAAATGTGTAAGAACATACTGCTTTTCATTGTCTAAACTCCCCACATGTGTTATTTCATCATTCCATAACTCCGTTTGAATCAGCTATACCCCTTTTCCAGGAATAAAGATTCTCACTACTTTTATTTTCCTTTAGTCATTATGAGTCTTTAGTCCTACCAAGTCTCTCTGGTTTTTGGTATATAACTAGCCTCAAAAAAGCAAACATATTCCCTCTGGTTACCCAAACCATATTGATAACAAGTATCAAATGGGTAAATCACAGTTCTCCTGTGAGGACTTCAATGTATGTTGGGATATAAATATCAATCTCATATAACTTCAGTTTGCAAGGCTTTCAAAATTAGAATTTGGTTTCAATTAAATGTACCTAAAGCATTTTTTGGTAGAAGAGAGCTATTATTAATTATGTGTTTAAAACCAAATTATGTGACTATTATTATTTTACAGCTACTAAATTGAAAAAGGTGCTGTGGAGATAATATTAATAAGATTTCAAATGTTTTCTCTCACGATGAAGAATTTTATCAAATAAGGTAAATACATAAAATTCTAGGCTTTAGTGGGTTTCTCCATAGTTGTGAATTTTAGATCGATTAAAAAGATAACAATCTGATAAGATTATAAGATAACTAGCTTATGATAATTTTAAAAAATACAGATATAAATTTACTTAATCATTTCAAAATCTACATTAGAGTTTCCTGACACACTAAATTATAGTAACGATATCCTGTTTTTACCTTTATAACTTTTATTATCAATCTTCACTAACTTATTAAAAACAAAGTCTTATTTTCATATCTGTCTGAAGAAAATCTGTTTCCATCCCATACTAGAAATATATTCAAATTACATACCTCACTTTGTTGAAAACTCATTAAAGCAAAAGGGTATTTAAACAACAACAATAAAAAAAATCCTCCAGTATGGAATTAGAGGGGAGCTTTATTTTTCATTTTTTCCTGTGCTCAGTGTTAGCCTTAACCAGTGCCCAACTCCTTCCCCATCATGACCCCAACCTTCTGCCCCCAGCTCTTAGTTCCTATGATTGGCTTTGTCTGTTCTTAACATTGAAATAGCACCTTAATATTATTAGACAGATTTATTTAATAAAAACCACATTATTTCTAAATGGCATTCACTCTCTCAGAAGTTTAAATAATATGCCAGAAATTCACCCCAGCACTGACCTTGCTTTCTTTAGTAGAGTACAAGCTTTCAATAAAACACTCTGACAGTCAACAGCAAAAAGCTGTTTGTGTTACCTGAATATATAATAACAAGAATAAGTATCCTTGTGCTACTCCATATGAACATGATATTCATATAAACACACAGACTTCGGGGGTTGTTGGTGAGTACAAAAACACATATTCCTAACGTTCCTCACATTCCAATCCAGATAGTTACGGTTTGTTTTGGTCTTTAAAAATGTGCTTAAAAGTCTAAATGCATTTGTGGGCTTAGTTCATGTATTATATCCAGTTAAACTTTAATACAAACTGACTTTTCCCCTCTATGTAGCCACTCTAGGAGCTCTAGATATACACACTCTAGAACAGCGGCCTCTAGAAGGATGTGATCTCTAGCCCATTCAGTCGACTACAGAAAAGCCCAGATTGTATTTCAAACCAAAATAAAAGCTTCTTTGGTGGTGATGTTTTATTCCCCAACTTTACTACTTACTAGCACAAGTAATCAATCATAAAGGGAAATGGATAATTCAACTTTGGATTCCCAACCAAAGTGTGAATATTCCAACAAAGAATACATATGCTTGTATTCTGGAGAAATATAGGAATGGGTGGGTGGGCACTTATGAGATCTCCTTCAAAGAAAGCCCATGAAAGTGAGAGAGGACCTTAACATTTTTCCCTCCAGTGAATAGATTATCTAAGTTTCTCATGAGCATATGTTTAGTTCATGAACTTAGTCTATTTTATTGATGTCAGAGTAGCTTAACATGGTTTTGCATTCTTGCCCATTTGCTAAAGGCCTCCCAATCTTTCAAGACTCAGCACAAACAACATTTTACTTTGACACTTCACTGACTCACCAATCACATTTAGGTATTCTTCTATAATTCTCTATGTTCTCAAAGCAGGGTTTCCTAAACTTCAATATTGAAATTTGTGGTCATGCACAGCATACATTATGTACTTCTGAACATACTGAGCACACAAAATAGAAATGTTTACTAATTATTTTAAAATGAAAATTTCCACTTATTGAAAGCTAAGTTCTATCTTTTGCCATCCCCCTATGAAATTTACCTTACAACCCAAGCCAAATGTCTTTTCTTCTCTGAGTTCTTTGTTACACGTTTAACTCATCTGTTGTTTCCACTGTTTTATACTGTAGTTCTCTAGGCCCTCATATTTTCTACCAACAAGAATGAAAAATTTTGAAAGGCAGGATGAGTCTAGCACAATTTAGGATCTAGTCATTGCTTGCAATGATGGTACTGCACAAAGAGTAGAGATTCACCAAAATCTCTTGAGTAAATTCTAGCTATCTTGGCCTGATACTACATGGCTTTAAATTTTCTTAATTTAATTCTGGTGTCAGACTAAAGTCTTTATTACATCTGATTACTAGTTAACCACCTAAGTACATCAACGACCCAAACACACTTCAGCTAGGGGGAGAATCTTCTTTCCAATACTCATCTCTAAAAAAGCACAATACCGCAATTGTATTCATTTAATAGGTGCTTTCAATATGAACTTTAAGTTATGCCCTCTTCCACATGTCAAAACTTTAATAAACTAGCCAAAACCTTAAACAGAATAACAAGGAAATATAGGTTGTGGTTTATTTTGGAGGAATTCCTATTAGCTTCACTACAAGGCTAATCTTCAAACATGACTCTAGAGAAAAGGTCAGCAGCTTGAACTCAAACAGGAATGGCTGTTAATAGATGAATGCAATGATGAGGGCTCTCGAGGGTGGGTCAGCTCAGTGACTTTTGACCACCTCAAAAATACAAGCTGTGAAAACACAAGCATTCCTTCATTTTACTTATCATTTGGATCCTAAGCTCCGATTCACTTTTTTCAAAACTTATTTTGGAGCCAACAGCGATTGGTAAGTGAAAGGCTACCTGGGGCTGATTGTCATCAGCAGCAGGGCCCCACATCGAGGAGAATTATTGCTCTTGTTCACAAGAGTATGTTTATAATACATCTGAAATTGCCTGGCAGAGGGTCTTTGAGGAGACTGTGGAGCAAGGGTCGAAAGAGGTAAGAATATGGCTTGAAAAAGATACTTTAGTGATTTAGAAAGTTCTCTGGGGGAATATTTTCCCTCTCTATTCAGTCTTTCCATTCTTTATCAACTCGGTTTTATTTAGTATCGGTATATGAAGTTTAAAACTTGCTTTCTAGTTTTTTTTTTTCATTTCCTATACAAATAACCAAGTGCAAAGTCTAGATGGTTATTAAAAGATCACATACTTTGCATTTAATACCCAGTTAGTCACCTAAGAACAACGTGACTCAGACACGGGGACTTCACTGTAGTCCATCACAAGCCACTGTCTGACCAGGACTGAGTAGGGAGATGCAGTGGGCTCAGGCAGACCTGGTTTGCTATTCCTCAGTTACTAACTGTGTGACCTTGGGAAGAACATTTACCTTCTCTGAGCTTGAGGGGTAGAACTAGAAAAGGATGGGAAGAGATGAGTGTGACAAAGATTTAAATACAGATGCCACAAATTACATCTCACAACTACTTTTAAAATATTCTCATCAAACAGCATCTTCACAATAGACAATTTTTTTAATTCTCATGATGTGGACACTTACAAATGATTCTGTAGGAAAATTCTGTGGTTTTACTTAACAAAAGTGAAGATTACATATCATTCAACATATCATCACAAAGCTCTTTCTATTTGAAGGGGCCAAAGTCTAGATATAACTTGTAACCCCACGGAATTCTATGCCTGAGAACAAAGGGTAATTTCTGCTCAGCAATCCTCAGTGGGTATGTAAATGAATGCTGCTGAAATATTCAGAAGCTGATACCAATACAAAGTGAAGTGTAATAATCTAAATGTGCCATTGCCTTCCCCTGCTACTAATTACTTGCTTTAGGCTTTTTTCAACAATATTTTGTCTCCTTGCCTTTTCTGTACAGACTGAACGGACACCCAACTATACAGGATCACTATAATTTTTTACCACAACTTTCAAGCATGGCCTTTATTTTACTGACTGGGTTGCTGCATTGGCTGTGACCAGTTCATTAGCAGAGTTGGTTCAAGTGCAAAATGGCTGGAGTCACAATTTGTATGGGCTAAGTTACTCTTTGTTCCATGGAAACGGAAATCACTCTGACAATGGGGAAAACATTTGCTGGTTAAAAGATCCAAACTAGCACACATCAGAAGATACATCCACCCAAACACTAACAGGTAGGGCCATTTTTTATATAACAACAGCTCACTGGTAATATTATGCCACTCTCTTAAACAAAGCTCCCAATGCAACGAGTGGACCTGTGTTTTATTTATGCTTCCTATCTAGTCCCTCGAGAAAGTGTCACCTTCCTTAAGGATGGAATCTTAAGAGAATCTCTCCAACAGAATCTGTTCTGGAGCACACCCTCGCATTCAGCATGTGACATATTCAGCACTTTGCTCTTCTAATTCTCAGTTCCCATCAGCCACAGCCTGCCACTTTTATCTAGCACCCCAATGGCTATTGATTGATCTGATGAAAAGTTCTGAGAACACAAAATGAAACTGAATTGTCTCAAGCCAATGCAATGAAGCTTGGTGGTGTTTTCACTTTACATGAAACAATTCTTTCTGTTGTTCATTACAGCTACTCTGCCTCCATCCCAGTTTCCTCAGAAGGTCTCGGACTTATTGATTAAATTGAAAGGCAAATCCGAAAAATATTTACATTGCTTACTCAAAGACAGCCTCTCCTTTTGGACACAAAGGCCTTGTTCCTGGCAAAAGCTTGCTGGCTAGCCTTCCCTTCCATCAGAACAAGTTCTGTCCTTCAGACCCTCTTCAGGCTCTCTTGAAAACTGGTTCCTTAATAGGCCCATTCCTCTAACACTAATTTAATAGGCATAAATGCAGACGTTTCTTCAGCTCACGCATGACCCATACTTAGAGCTGCCAATCATTAATCTTAGAAATAACTGACAATAATTTTCCTGTTATTTATTTTACAGCATTTAATACTATTTCTACTTCAAAATAATCCTTTCTAAAATTTCTCACTACATAAAATTGATGATAGCAGAGATGGAGATGTATGAAAAACCCAGAGCTATCAACCCAATTATTCTTTCGTTTAGAACCACCCTCCCTTTAATTCAAGGAAAACGACTTAAAACCTGAACTGAATCATTCTACTCATAGGGTCACATACCCTAAGTTATGCATGCATGTCAGGACATAGGAGAATTATGAGAATAAATACAGTTCAGGAAGGTATCTAACTACTATTATTAATTTATAATTTTTGTAACTAATGACACAACAGAGAATAGAACAGAATTAAACTAATATTATTAACAAAAATTGTACCCTGACCACTTACTATGTTTGCCACTGTTCGAAGCACATTACTTTTTCTCATTTAATCCTCACAACTAACAACTGAGAGGTATGATTATTATATTCATTTTATAGTAAAGAAAAGCAAGTCTTAGCAAGGTTAAATACCTCAAAGAGAAACAAACAGTAAATGGAATAGCTGGGTCTTGATTACACTCAACTCCAAAGCTTTTTACCTCTATTCTCTGTTGCCATTTTTATTTATTCATTCATTCCTTTATTCTTCAAAAAAATGTTTATTGAATATCGCTAGGTGAAGAGTTTTGGAGCTGATCTTATGTTTATCAGAAACTTATAAAAACAGCTGTTTTTCTAGTGTTTATGGTTATTTAGAGGGGATATGGTCTTTAAAGGACTCAGAGTATGTGAGAAGTATATCTAATTAATTATATGATTATTCTGGGCTTTATAATAATTCAGATTTTTTTTTTCCCACTTTCCAAATACATCTTGACAGAGGTCCGGGGATTAACTTGGACTCAAACTGTAAATGCCCTGAATGGCTGGGTAAGTGCTCAGTATTTTATGGAATAGCCTCAGTTTTTAAGATGGAAAATTCAGTATTTAATTACTCAAGCAAAAGTATAAAATTATTCAAACTTAGACTATTTTCTTTTTCCATAGACCTCTGTGGGAATTACCTAGGGGATAGTGTCAGAGAGAGAACATTAACTGTGGAGTCAAAAACATTTGTTTGAATACTAGCTCATCCATGTTGCAGGAAAACACTTAAATTCTCTAAAACTGTGCTCACATCAGTAAACTAGATATGATAATAATAATACCCATCTTATTGGACTTTTTAAAAATAATTCAGATTATATATGAAACACTTTACATGAAGGACATACTCAGTACACAGTATAGTTTAGTACTGCTTAATCTTATATCCTATTATCTTCAGGAATATCAGCACATATAGGTAGGTGTCCTTGACTTCCTTCATTACTATAGGTGAATTCCTCCTAAAACTACATACTAACTCAAACAAAACAACTTGTTTATGATAAAAATGAAGTAGAAATAATACCAGGGTACATGAGGTATTATTCTCCCAACAGAAATTCCAACTAAAACTAACTCCAAAACACCTGATACTGTATTTGGAAAATAGCTTTTCCTTTTTTTATATTTTTTAAAATGGGATTTTTTGAGGTATAATTTATTATACAATAAAATTTACCTTTTTTAGTGTATAATTCTATGAATGTTGACAAACACATATAGTCATGTAACCATCACTAAAACCAAAATAAAAATAGTTTCATCACTCTCCCAAATTTCCCATACCTATTTATCCCTCAACATATCCAAAGCTCCTGGCAATTCTGATTATGTTTTTTGTGCCCATAATTTTGCCTTCTCAGAATGTCAGAGCAGAATCACCACATATTATAAAGCAGCTTTTCGAATCTGGCTTCTCTCACTAAGCATAATGCACTGAGATTCACCCACGCAGTTGTATGTACCAGTAGTTCTTTCTTTATATTTCATTGCATAGATGGAACAGAGTTCATCAAATTAAAGAAAATTTTGATTTTTACAATTTGATACACTTACAAAGCCACCATACAACTTTAACTTACAAGAATCTGTGTGACAGCCACTCTGGAAAACAATATGGAGGCTACAGAAGAAGTTAAAAATAGAGATACCCTACAACCTAGCAATTACACTATTGGGTACTTACCCCAAAGATATAGATGTAGTGGATGTAGTGAAAAGAAGGGGTACATGGACCCCAATGTTCATAGCAGCAATGTCCACAATAGCCAAACTGTGGAAGGAGCTGAGATGTCCTTCAAAACACGAATGAATAAAGACGATGTAGTTCATATATACAATGGAATATTAGTCATTAGAAAAGATGTATACCTACCATTTACATCAACATGGATGGAACTGGAGGGTGTTATGTTAAGTGAAATCAATCAGAGAAAGACAATCACCCATGGTTTCATTCATATGTGGAAAATAAGGAATAGCGCAGAGGATCATAGGGGGAGGGAAGGAAAATTGAATGGGAAGAAATCAGAGAGGAAGACAAACCATGAGAGACTCTTGACTCCAGGAAACAAACTAAGGATTGCAGAAAGGGAGGTTCGGGGGGAATGGGGTAACTGCGTGATGGGCATTAAGAAGGTTATGTGATGTGATAAGCACTAGGGGTTATATGCAACTAATGAATCACTGAACACTACATCAAAAACTAAGGATGTACTATATGTTGGCTAATTGAATTTAAAATTTAAAAAAAGAATTTGTATAAATACAAGTTTTCATCTTTTACATAAATATCTAGGACTGGAACTGCCAGACTGTATGGTAAATGTAGATTTAACTTTATGAGAAACTGTCAAACTGGTTTCTATAGTGGCTGCACAATTATGCATTTGCACCAGCAATATATGAGAATTTCAGTTGTTTCACATCCTCAACAGTGTTTTTTAAAAAGAGACATTCTAATAGGTGGGGAGTCGTATCACACAATAGCATTAATTTGCATTTCATTAATTACACCCACCATAAATGAGCATGATTGGTCAGCCCCCCTGCCTCACCTGTTGTTTTATGTTTTTCATATCACAACTTCATGCCTTCTCATAATTGGAGGTAATGGAAAATATATTACGATTATGTAAAACTTTTTTAGATAAATATCTCACTGTAGAACTCAGTAGCAATGCAGTATTTGTGTGTATAGCTTTAAAATTTTGCCATTATTTCCAAACTGCCATGTAATTTTCCTGTTTTTTCCCACTTAGGAACATTATGTTTTCCCAAGTAGACTTGAGTCCTCAAAAAGACAGTAAATTAATGATCTCTGTATTAAATGCATATTATACTGAGAGTCTCATTCCACAAATACTTGTAGAGTGAATTGAGAGCTTTAAGTCACAACTCTATCTTGCCCTTCTCCAAACTAAATGTCACCACTTGCTGAAGGTTGAAATTGAACAGAAAAGAAGACAGAAGAGGAAGTGTTAAGGGCATGAAAATATTTGAGAGCCTAAGTGGGAACTGGATTAAACTCTAAAGAAAGTTGAAGGGAAAATGTAAAAGGAATTATTATACAAATAAAGATGCACATGTAAAAGTAAGGAACACTAGAAAAAATAAGGGAATAGTGAAAAATATAGAAAAGGAAATGATTCATCATAAAATAGAGTAAGACTAAAGAGCAGAAATTTATGCCAAAAATACACATAAATGTGTCTATTTTGTTGATAACATTTAGTTCTCTTGGTCTGTAAGCTAAATATTTTTAATTTAAATCAACCCTTTTGACTGAGATGTAGAATGTTGGATGAGTAATATACTATTTGATATATTTCTGAGAATAATATTTGAACAAATATTTATTTTCCTACTAACAAATCTCCTGCACTTTTATTATAATTGGAAACATCAGTATAGACTCTGAAATAGTCAAGATCCTACCATGTAAGAAAGTCTGGGGAGAAAAATGGGGAGGACCTAGTGTGACCCTAATGACCATCACCCTAGTACTATAGTTTTCAATACTACTAAACACTGACAACCCAACCACTACTCTGAACTCTGGATGTATTCAACAACTCACTATTGAATAGCATGTCAAATTTTGTCATGGTCAAAACACAATGATTTATAAGTTCTTCATATCTGCTCTACCTCCAGTTTCCTCCAACCCAGTAAATGCCCATTCTTCCATTTGCCAAAACAATAAACCTTAGAGTCATTCTCACTCTTTTTTCTTATACGCCACTTCAATGCATCAACAAATCCAAATAGCTGCACCTTTTTCTTTTTAAGATTTTATTTATTCACTTAAAAAAGAGAGAGAGAAAGAGAGCAGGGGGGAGGGCAGAGGGAGAAAGAGAGAAACTCAAGCAGACCCCATACTGAATGGTGTGCCCAATGTAGGGCTCAATCTCCTACAACCCTGAGATCATGACCTGAGCCGATATCAAGAGTTGGACACTTAATCGACTGAGCCACCCAAGCACCTCAGAAGCTGCACCTTTAAAATGTACCCAGAATCCTACTACTTTTTTTGAGTATAGGTATGTATGACATTGAGTATAACACAATTTTATATGAGTTTCTGGTATATAACACAGAGATTCAACTTCTCTAAACCTTAAGCTACACTCACAAGTATGGCTACCACCTGTCCACTTCTTATACAATACTTATTACAACATTCAAAACTACTATCCTCTCTTACCTGAATTATTGTAATGACCTCCGAACTTGTCTCTCTAGTTCCACCCTTGTTTAGCTGGGCTTACCTCTAGGCTTCCCTTACCAATCCCTGTCTGGCTCATTATTTTCTAGACATCTTGCCTTCTTTCTCTACATGCAGCACACCAAACAAGCTCCCCACATAGGGCCTTGGTACTTTTTCCTCACTCTCTGAAATTTCTTTCCCCAGATATATATATATGCTCTGGTCCATACTTCTTTTCAATATCTGCTCAAAGGACACCTTCCATCTCTGAAAGGCTTTTCCTGACCATTCTGCAGAAATAGCACCCTTCCTTCTGCTTTTCTTCATCCAAATTATTGTGATTTACTTCTCTTAAGCTCACCTGCCACCACCTAACATTTTATGTATTTGTCTACTATTTATCAACCTCTGGGTCCAACCACTAGAACCTAAGCTCCATGAGGGATTTAGCCAACTTTCTTCACTACTGAATCCCCTGTTCATAGAAGAATGAGTGGCTCATAGAATGTGGCAATATATCTTCGTTACATGAATGAGTGATTTATCTAGGAGCCTAATGTAAGGTCACATCAAGCAGTAGCGTAGGCATACGAACCCAGCACTTTGATTCCAGATCGGTACTCTTAACCACTCTGTTCTACTGATCCTGAGAAAGCTACTGTAATGATTAAAAGACATAATTTAGACCAATTTTCCATCATTGCATTTGATACACAGTAATTACTAAATAAATGACAAACATCTTTTTATCACCAAGATTTTCAACTTCAACACCCTCATTTAAAAAAAGATGAAATCTCTCAACAGTCACCGATTGCCTAAACATTTAACTTGAAACCTACCTGGTATTTGGCATAATAGAGGATAAATGATGTGACTGTCCCCCAAATTTGAGTGAAACTGGGCCTCTACCAGCTGTTATCTACAACATAAAGACAGTGTCCCACCCCCTCCTGACTCTGGCCAAGTGGACTTCCCTTCTAAAATTCAGAATAAAAAAAGACAGAATGAGAGGGAATAAAAGAAACAGAACACACCAAAACAAAATACAGATAGAATGTCCCACATATAAATATCCCACATATCCCATATATACATACAATATAAATAGAATCTACCAAGTATAGGTTGCTATTATTTGAATAGGCAAACTTCAGATTCCCTTGGCCTGACTTAAAGTTTAAACAAAATTATATGCCCAAAACCAGGACAATGTTTCTAGTTCTGCCCTCTTCCTCAGTATACCAATTCCTTCATCCACTCTGAGTGTTTAATGGGGTCTAACCAAGTTCAGCAACTGATGGACATGTGGAACTTTATAGGAATATTAACAATATGTGGGTTTCAATACACAAGGAATTTTGTAAAGTAAAACCAAATTTGTTTTGTACTAGCACTGATCTATAACCTTAGAAACTCCAGATTAAAGCAACATATTTCTAATGTGTATCCATAACTCCTAACTTTGGTATAGGTAATACCCTGGGTAGACAAGAAGAAAATATATGAACTACTATGTTTTTTTATTTTTGTCTAATAAAAAACTAAGCATCAGTGGTAATTAATCATGGTTTTATAGGAGTGTATATAATTTATAAATAAACATATATATATCAAAGGGTAAGGTAAAATTATTTTACTTATAGCATTCCAGGATTAAAATAGATTCAATTATATTCCCTTTTTCTGGATAAAAGATTACTACAAACTCATCAGCTTAAAACAACACATATTTACTATTATACAGCTTCTATTGGTCATGAGTATTGACATGGTTTAAAGCTGTGTCCTCATCTGGAGCGTCAACTAGAAAACAATCTGCTTCCAAGCTCATTTAAAGCTATTAGAAGAATTTACTTCCTTACAATTATAAGACTGAGGGTCTCAGATCCTAGAAGACTTCTTGACACATAGCCCTTTCCACAGGTAGTTCACAATATGGCTGTTTGCTTCTTCATAGCTTTAGGGAAGCAAAATTAACCACCGCAAAATGTGTCTCTTAGGCATGTAGATTATTTTAGGCTGATTTTTTTTTTTTTTAATGTAGGTTCTACACTTTATGTGAACCTTGAACTCATGAACCCAAGATCAAGAGTTGCATGTTCTACCAACTAAGCCAACCAAGCAACCAGGCTGTTTTCAAAGAAAGAAAAGACAAGAAGTTTTTCTCTGTCTTTCCCCTAACTGCCTAGAAGAATTTAGAGAGAGGGCCTATTCCAGGATGGGAACTATCACCATAGGTAGTATAATATGAATAAGGTATGGGTGTCAAAAGGAACTTAGCAGTCTGTTTGTCAAAATTACACTCTAGGGGCGTCTGGGTGGCTCAGTGGGTTAAGCCTCTGCCTTCGGCTCGGGTAGTGATCCCAGGGACCTGGGATCCAGCCACACATCGGGATCTCTGCTCCGTGGGGAGCCTGCTTCCCCCTCTAACACTCTGCTTGCCTCTCTGCCTACTTGTGATCTCTGTCAAATAAATAAATAAAATCTTGAAAAAAAAATTACACTCTATGCCCTATTATTTCTATATGGCCCAGCAAACATTTGTTTACCAAGCATTTACTCATTTTTATTTTCTCATGAACTACTCTGTTTCCTTTTGAAGTCCCCTATATCCCTATCCTCTTCTCCTCGGTCCAGAATGACATATACACTTCATTTGGCTGTCTTTGGAATCTCTCATGTTTATGTGGATTCCCTGTATGTACATAAATAAATTTGATTTTCTCCTGTTAACCTCTCATGTAAATTTCTTAAACCAGCCAAAAGAAACTTAAAAGGTGAAGAAAATTTTTTTCCTTCCCAACATACCCAAAAGGAGAATTTCTCTGGCTCCCCACGACAAAGGCAAAGTCTTACATGATAAAATGTTATCACAACAGTGATACCCATCATCTGTGTTATATTCTATTGTTTAGGAGCAAAAGTTACAGATTCTAAGGGCATTCAAGGGAAGACAACTATATAAGGGTATGGCTCACTAGCCATCCACTAGGGTATGTCTCCCACAAAGACCATTCTTCCAAAAGAAATGTAAAGATCTTTTTAGCCTCAAAACACTAAGATTAATTTTAACATTTTTAAAAACCAAGCTAAAATATGTCTTCCCCCCTGGAAAACTTTTTTTTTTTTTATCAACCCAACTCAACTCATCATATCCTACATTAGATTTCTTCAACAATTATGTCCTATGTTTAAACTACATTACATTGTACTAGTTAATGAATGCCAACAAGTGTGTTTATTAAATTCTGGATCTCTAACATATACAAAGCTTAAACACATGAATGTCTATTTCTCTTATAAATAAAATTGTCAGAGAGGGAAACATTTTTCATCCTCCCTTCCTGTGCTCACTAACATACTCCAAGTCTAAAAAATGGCAGTTCCACATCTTGCATTATAAGGCCAAACCGAGACAAAGAGGCAATGTAATATGGTTGAAACACAAAGCAGTAGTCACTGACAGAGTAAGGATTAGCCCTCAACATTTGCAATCCTTTATCCTTTGTTCATTCCATTAGGTCTTACTGTTTCCAATTAACTAGAAGAAATCTTTAAAGGAAGAAATGATCTTCAAAATAAAAATGAAAGCCTTAAGAATGCAGTCAGCACTAAAAGCTTCCAATGTACCATCTGGATGAATAATTCCATCTGGAGAGGTGGGGCTTTTTCCATTTTTAAATTTTCAGGGCAGGTCATTAGATCACTTGCCTTTGTACAACTGTGCATTAAAGAGGCAAGCTCCCCTGGCCCAGAATTCTCAAGAGAATAGGAAATCAAGCTCAGTTTACAAGTCAGTTCTACGTAGTTGCCTAAGACTCAGAAGCAACTCTTTCAAGTTGATTCATTATTTGTTTTCAATATAGTCTCAACAAGTTAAAAAATAAATTTTAGTTATCTATTAATGCAATTTGATCTATAATTAATCCAACATGACTCAATTTGTTTGACAATAAAAGCCAATGAATTAATTCTATTCCATCAATTTCTTGACGTTTTGTCTTAATATACTTGGGGAGAAAAAAACATGATGAGAAAATAATAAACTGTATGCCATAGACAGGCATGGCTTGTAACATGCCAAGGCAAAGAATGCAAGAACAATTAACTGAATGTGATCCCTTTCCCAGGACAAAAATAGATTACTCCAAATGGTACGAGAACATATTCCTGAGGCTTCAGCAAAATGTCCACACTACTCAAGAAAAATGGTTCAAGTTCTATTGTTGCCTCTGTAGAAGATTCTAGGTCCCCAGTCACCGAACTCTGATATCCACAAACATCTGCCTCTACTCCAGCAGGTGGTCTCCCTGCTGTATGCAACAGCATGAGAAAAGGTAGGCTGTGGGAACATAGGAATAGTATGAATACTAGTAGGTGCTGATCAGTAAGAAAACAGTAAAATTCTTTACCTCCTTCCTCTTGTGTAGATAACAGCTATACAAAGATAACGGCAATATTAGCTTTTGTTACAGGCAAATCTCTGACCTTCTGTTGCCACCTTCGGGTTTGTTTTAAAACTTTTCATCATTTCAATTCATATAAAGCAAAGAATAAAAAAGGAAGTTTGCCATTTCTCATTTGATCAGTTATCCAAGAACAAAGTGAATTTCTTCAATATTGTAAGGTTCACATGGTGAAGGCTAAGAGATCTTTACAGGGAAACAGTGTTGGTTAAGTCCTTTGTTATATTATGAGCACATTTTAAAATAATAAAAGTGATCTTTAATCCTGATTTAACATAATTTCTAATAAATTCAAATACATATTTGTTCCTCATTGAATTTTAATGTCAGTATTTTGTAAATGAACTAACAGTATTTTTCTAATTGGTTCTCAGCTGATTTTTTTAATCAGAAACTCTATGATACATTTTGGGAGTTCAGTGTAGGGAGTACACACACATTGCATTCTTCTTTTTCTTAAGTCCTCCTTAATGAATTCTTAATTACATTATTCAAAAGACCCATTATTCAGCATTCATCTCACTGCTAAATGAAAGTCTTTACCTGACATGTGAATGAAATGAGTCTAAATGCTTTCCATGCCACCTAGGGATTCTGAATAGACTTTTAGCTTCACGCAGCAATAGGCTTCATTTCTGTTTTAAATTTGTATGGATTGTTTTTAGAGATGGGAAGCAAGTCTACCAATCTGAGTAGCACTTGACTTCCATTGTATTCTCAGACTTACTTTGGGATAGAAAAACTGCAAACAAGGTCAAATGATAGCTGAAAGTGAAAGAAATGCTATACAAGATGTGAGAAACCTTATAAAGATTTTATGTATGTATGTATGTATGTATTTTAACCCTGTAAAGATTTTAGATGAATTTTTTCATGATTTGGCTCAAATCATGATCTGAGTCCTGGAATGAAGCCCTGTGTTGGGCTTCCTGCTTAGTAGGAAATCTGCTTTTCCCTCTCTCCTGGCACCAGCTCTCTCGCTCTCAAATAAATAAACCTTGAAAGGAAGGAAGGAAGGAAGGAAAAAAGAAAGAGAGGAAAAAAGAAAGAGAGAGAGTGAGTGAGTGAGTGAGTCTGAGGCTTTATGTGCCTTGTACAGTCATATTTAAAAACTGAACCACAGGGCACCTGGATGGCTCAGTGGGTTAAGCCTCTGCCTTCGGCTCAGGTCATGATCTCAGGGTCCTGAAATCGAGTCCCACATCAGGCTTTCTGTTCTCTCTCTCTCTCTCTCTCTGCGTGCCTCTCTGCCTACTCGTGATCTCTGTCAAATAAATAAATAAAATCTTTTAAAAAATAAAAATAAAAAAATAAAAACTGAACCATAGTTACTTGTCTACTTATCAAGCAGTCCTCTTGTTTCCAAATGATACCCCCAAGAAGGTATCTATCAAAAGTTAAGCTGGATATGCAATAGTTCTGACTGGGCTCTAAAACTCCCTCTAGTTCTATAGAATATAAGCAAACCTGTTGGAGATTGTAGGCTCAGCAAAAGCAAAGTTCATACTCTAAAGATTTGAAAGCACAAATTCAAAATCTTTACTCTCTCTGTCCCCAGCTTCTGAAAAGAAAATTAGCAAGAGCATTTTATAAGACAAGCTTAGTTTAGTTTTGTTTGGCTAGACTTGGTTTTGTTTTGATTTTCTGAAGACACCATTCCTTGCTTTGCTAGGGCTGGACTGTGTCTGTGTACATGTGCATACAAATGCAAGCCCTATGTCACATTCAGCTATGCACAACTAATTGAGTGTGACTTCATATCCTTGCATCTAATTTTAATTTGATAGAAACATTAATGAAATCTTTTGGATCCGCAAGGCCATCTAAAAATACCATTCTTAAGGGCACCTGGGTGGCTCAGTCAGTTGAGCATCTGCCTTCAGCTTGGTCATGATCCCAGGGTCCTGGGATCTAGCCCTACATCAGGATCCCTGCTCAGTGGAGTGCCTGCTTCTTCCTCTACCTGCTGCTCCCCCTGCTTGTGCTCTCGCTCTCTCTCTTCCTCTCTCTCACTTTCACTCTATCTCAAATAAATAAATAAAATCTAAAAAAATATATCATTCTTAGAGAACAAATAAGTTAACAGTTTATGATTCAGGACTCTCTTTGTAGATAGGAGAATGTCTGGGCAGAAAAGCACTACATTTCTCTTCCACAACTTCTTTTATAATAACTACCACCATAGTCAAAGTTGAACAAATTGCTCTGCAATTGCTGCATGGAGTTAAGAAAAATACATAGAGAAGAAACTGTTCAACATAAAATTACTCCAAACACAAGAGGGTTGCCATATCTTGAGGAGAAAATGTATCTTAATGGTGCCATACTGATAATAACTGAGAATCTTAAAAATCAATAATAAATATATACATTATTATTTTTTTAAGATTTTATCTATTTGTTTGACAGACAGAGAGTCCAAGCAGGGGGAGCAGCAGTGGGAGGGGGGAGAAGCAGACTCTTTGCTGAGCAGGGAGCCCTGTGTAGGGCTCGATCCCAGGACCCTAGGATCATGACCTGAGCCAAAGGCAGACACTTAATGACTAAGCCACCCAGGCGCCCCTAAGTATACACATTTTTAAAATCAATGTCTGTACATATTTAAAGAACAGAAAAAATGGCAGTCCATAACAAAATTACGAGATACATCAAAAGAAATGGAACATCACTAATTCTGTAGAAGCCATAAGTGGAAAAGACTTACCTCTTTGCCATTTTTGATTAAAATCAAAGTTTAAGATTTTGACCAAGATAATCCAAGTTCAAGATTACTACATCAATGAGGAGTCCAATCTTAAAACATATTTCTGATTGGCCAGAGGTGACACTAAAGGTATAGCTTTGGAATTGCTCAGATTCCAATCCCTGTCTGATTGGAAAGAGGAGTGAAAAGGTTAAGATCCCCTTCAGAATCAACCTCATTGTACCTCTGGCTAGAGAAGAATGCCCACTTCAAACTGATCAGGCATTAGTTAATGAAACACCTGGTGTTTTCTAACAGGAATTCAATACATCCTAGTTACAGAAAAAAAAAAAAAAATCCAGCCTTTAGAATACATATAAACTATGAGAGGAAAGCCCACATTAATCCTCTCCTCTGATGGCCAACGTCTGGAAGTGCAGCCCATGGGGACAACAGTCCCCTTGCTCACTCAGTGAGGTGCACCAATTGGGCATCCTCTACTGAGGACCTCAACCCACTCTAGCTCCTCAGGTTAGGAACCTTCAGAGCAAATGGACAAGTCAATGGAAGACTTCTCATGTAATTAAAGCTAGAGAATTTTAAAATTAATCAAATGAGTCTAACTATAACAAACAAATTTATGTAAGGATGCAACCAGCAGGTAACTTAATAAAGCCAACTAGGTGCTCTCAGCGACCAAGCCAATGAAATAAAGATCAGCACAAATCCTGTTTTCAGAGTAAGTGCTGCGTCTGTTAGGAAATAAGTTCCACGGTAAAAGATGTAATTCTCTGTCAAGAGAGCCCCTTTCATTTTACAGAAGAAAACACAGATCAGACTTCTCTCCCAGGGAGGGCATGTCCCCACAGCCTGGCTAGACTGTTTTATGTCTTGCTGCCCCCATTCCAATGCAGGTGGAAAATAGACCTTAAAAGGAGCAGACAAAGAACCTGCCAAGCTTCCGCCCATGACATATGCACGTTTGTAGAAAATAAAAGGTGTGTTTAGGGGGAAAACTGAGACTGTTTAAGTTAAGAGTGCTGAGGGAATGAGTAAGCCCTGGCTTGGTGCCTGACAGTTTACAAGGCCCTGCACAATTATTTTTTCATCCGAAGTGCAAAAATCCATACTCTTTTCTGCTACTAGCACGAAAAAATATCCTAGTAAAGCTTATGAATAATATTTAAAAGTGAAAGTAGCAACAACTGTTTAATCATCTTGTTTCATTTTATAAAGGACAATGTTCCTTAAAATCCCACTCAGAGCCACTGTAAACATCAACAGTTGTTTGCCAGGTGTAACTTACTACTTTAGAAATGTTATTTTATTATATTTAAATGAGATAATTTGCAATTCCCTGCATCATTATATGTATCCCTTTCCGAGCCCCTTTAAAAAGGAAATTCATTAAATAGAAACACAGTGTTTTTTATGATATCTTTTATTTTTAAGCAATCTATGCTGCACTTTAACCTTCTGAGTGTTTACCTTTTAAGTATCTATTAGAGAGAGCAACTTTATGGAAGGATATTTTAACTCTCATACTAATACCAATAAACAGGATTAAGAAAGTGAGACTCCTTTCATAAAGGCATTCCTTCACAATATGACTAACGTTTTTCTCCCCTCATTAAAAATAACAGCCATTTCCTGTTTGTCCTTTTCATTTCAATTACGTAATCTTTGTTATTTTATAGAGAGAAAGGTGGTGTTTTGGATTTTTTTTGTTTGATTTGCCACTAGTGAGCAAGCATTTGAACTTCATCCTAATTTGATAATACTGATTTATAAAACGCTAATATAGTACAAACCAATATTGAAGCTTGCTTCCTATTTTTGGTGGCACTTATTCTATATTATCATGCTCTTATATTTGGGAAAGTTAAAAAACTTTTTCTCAAATAGGCTAACTATATTTAATTAAATGATTTTCCAGATTGTTTCTCAACCCTAATCCCACCACTCTGGGTTATTGCAATCCTTAAAACATTTCTGCAATTTATTCTGAAGCTTCTGTGAAGTCATAAGGTAGGAGTATGAGTTTCTCAGAGTCATTAATGTGTTAAAGGAGATGTACACTAGAGGTGATCCTTAAAATTTAAACTTGGAATTATCGATAGCTATAAAAGCACTCACTCAAAACCACCTAACCTTCTTAGCTGGTTAAAAGAGTATAATCCTCTCAGTTATTAGAAGACCTTTGAAGTGAAACACAGAAACTCAGCCCTTCTGCCTGTTTTTAAAATTCTCCTTGACTACAGACTAAATCATAGGGCAGTGTGGGCTTAGCCCCATCTGCATGGTGAGCAGTGAATTACTTTACTTGAACTTTGCTCCAGTCAGGACATTTTCGGGCTTATAAATCTTGAATCCATCTAAATTCACCTTAAATTAGCCTTGCAAAAACATACTCCAAACTCCAGTTGTCAGCCTGGTGGCTTCTGGCCAGATGCCACTCAGCAGCTGAAACACTGATTAATTGTCATCTTCTCTTTCTCACTCTTTTTTTCTTCTTTTTTTATTTTGTGTCTTTGACACAATTTTTAAGGAGAAAGAAAGGATATGCAAGCTAATATGATGTGGAGAAGAATTATAGCTGAATAATGGCACTGTTATCAGGTACATTTTATATTTAAAATATATGTGATGAAAACAGAGGGCTAGGCAGCCTAACCATGTATACAATAATGCCATCTACTGCACAAGGGATCTAGGGTAGCCCAGGGGTTTGGCTAAGTCATGCCAAGATATAACAGATTTTTCAATTTTCCAGCAAATAGAAACAAAATACTAGTTTCAGAAGGTGTACTCAACAAACACTTTCCAATGTGTTTCTGATTTGTGGTCAGAATGTTTTTACTGCTGGTGCCCTGCACTTTTGAGACATTTATTTCCTAAAAGAAAGATTCCTTTCTATAAACCTCAACTGTCTGTTTTTCAAAGCAATTTAAAATCAAACACACAAATAAAATTCTTAACATATGGAAACCTTCATATAGGGCCTTACGTATTCAGAGTTAAAATTGTTTTATAAACTGTAATGCTTTACAGATGAAAATACAGAGAAGATGACTGTTTTTAGCACTAATGCTTTCTGACAGCGTTAAACCTTGTTTTAGTAATTGACATCAAAATGTTTGGTGGTTTTAAATGGACCATTAATAAAAATGGCATGTTTTAAGTTTTTTAGAAATTGTGCTTAATACTGTGAAGTAGGATAAAATTGCAAATGTATACTGCGTTTTTATTACTTAAAAAAAAATTCTCATAACAAAACAACTCTCATTCTTTCCCATCATTTCTCTAGAAGACTTCTGAAACTCAAACGGAGGAAACATATCTTCTTCATCCATCCTCAGAATCTGTATAGAAATGGACCTTTTGACATTTTCCTGTTTGGAAAAAGACAAAATAACAAAAGAAGAGAAAACAAAATTGGCATTTTCTGCTACCAGAACTGTAGAAGCTGCTGAATCCAAATGGGTACCATGAAAACAAGAAAATATAATTAAAAGTCCCTATAATGAACTGGGAGGTATATATCAGAAGACATGAATTTTGGTACCACCTCTGCCATAAATCTTATTGCATCCAAGAAACCACGAAAACTTCCCTGAGACTTAACAAACTTATCTGTAAAGTGGAAACAGTACTATTTACTCTGCCAAAGTAGAAAGACTATTGGGACAAACTCATAAAATACTGTATGTGAAAAATCTTCATATTGGAAGGCAAAATTATTCCATTCCATTTAATTCAACAAGCATCTACTGAGTACTGATTAGTTCTCATCCACAATGCATGGGCAAGAATAAATAAGTATGAAAGTTATGAATCTTGTCCTTGTGAAAATTTTAAAGACTGAATTGGAGGAAAGTAGAAAATGGGATGAAGTTGGGCTAGAGAGCCATTTAGCTCAGAGAGAACAATTTGAAAAACAAAATGAGGGCAGAAACAGCAGTATTTCTAGAATTTCAAATGATCTAGCACTGCAATATGAGGATCAATCGGTAAACAGAAACGAGTATGTTTGGCTTTCAGTATGTAAAGGAATAATGTAAAAGGTTGTCATTCATTTGTTCACTCAACAAATACTTATTAATGCCTGTCATGAAATAGGAACTATACTGGTCACTCAGTAAACTGAGGTGACACAGAGAGACCTATAGGATAGGCTCTAACTTCACTGTATTAATAGTCCAGAGTAAGAGATTTTGGATCTAAGCAGGAAACCGGCAAGGTATAATTCACATTATATAGAGACTACTCTGCCATCACTGTACCAGGTAGGTTCCAGGGAATAAAAAATGGAGACTTACACTAGGGCATGGGTCTTTCTTTCCAGTGCCTCTAGCTTCTCCTTGCCCCCTTCCTACTTGGTTCCTAAGCCTTTGGTTATCTTAACAAGAATACTAAGGAGACAAATCTGCCATGGTGGATATAATGAAGACAACAAAGAGGATTTACTTAGGAAATGGGTAAAACTATTGGGTGGTTCTACAGGAGTCAGGGGAAAAACAGGAGTTAAGAACCACTGGGTTGTATTTTGAAAAGTTTAAGTAAGAAATTGAGAGATTGGGAAGGCAAAAGTTTGGGGATGAATAGCTGCCATCCGTACAAAGAATACTGAGAGTAGAAGAGTTGAAAAATAAATATTTAAATGGTTTAAAGAAATGAAAACAGTAGTCCTGACTATCTTTAAACTCTTACCAGAAAAACAAAGAAGCATGGTGGAGATGATGTTGAATTGAAAATGTGGTATATGGGAGAATGCACAGCCCAGAAATTGGGGTTTCAGGCTGAGACCCAGATATGTGTGTTCACTATAATGAAAAAAAAAGTGTAAAAAAAAGTCCTTGGGAATTTACATTAGTCAATAAATACTGAGGTACTTTAGAGATACAAAAAGAGATCCTACTGTCAAGGAGCCTACTTTTTTTTATTAAAGATTTTCATTTATTTATTTGAGACAATGCAAGAGCACGAGTTGGGCATAGGCAGAGGGAGAGGGAGAAGCTGACTCCTGCTGAGCAGGGAGCTGGACACTGGGCTCAATCCCAGGACCCAAGATCATAACCTGAGCTGAAGGCAGATGCTTAATCGACTGAACCTCCCAAGGGCCCCAAGGAGCCTAAATTTTAATAGGACTGACAGATATAATGTTTTTGTAAAAATATAAAATAGTTTCAGGTACTATTAAGTAAACAAATCAGAAAAATACGGAGTCTCCTCTAGCTAAAGTAGTTGGAGAAGACTTCTCTAAAGGCACTTTCTGAACTGAGTATTGAATAATGAGATGACAGCATATCATCCCACACAGAAAAGCAGAAGGACACAAGGCTAAGATATAAAAACCCTAGGACAGTGAATATTTGAGGAACACAAGGAAGGCCTGTGCAGCCAGAATGTACCGAATAAAGGAAATGAGGTCAAAGACGTAGGCAAAAGCCAGATAGTACAATCTTAAAGGTCACAGGAAAGAGTTTAGATTTCCTTCTGGCTATAATGTGAACTACTAGTGAGTTTTAGGTGAAAAATGGTATCTATTTTGTTTTAGAAAGTTAACTCTGGCTGTTATGTGGATAAGCTTCAGGTGGTGGTAGTTGGGGTGGGGGGAGGGGTTGTAAAAACAGAGCAAACTGTTTAGAGGCCATTTGGGCAGGACAAGCTAGCGACTCAGGGGAGGAACATGTTGGGAAGTAGAGGTGTGAAATGGGAAATCAAGAGTTTTGTGTTGGCCATGATAAACTGATAGACATTTATATGAGGAAATCACAACTAAAGGGAAAGGTCTGGGAGAGAGAAATAAATCTGAACATCATCAGCAGCACAGAGATGTTAATTGAAGCGAGCCTGTATAAAGAGGAAAAGGTGAAGAACAGAGCCCTGAACAATTTTAACATTTAAAAGTCTGGCAAAGAAAGAGAAATAAGAAAAGAAAATTGAGAAAAAGCAACACTGAACAGAAAATGTATCAATAGTCAAATAGTTAATATACTGATGAGAGGTCAATAAAAATTTTTTAAAATGTATCATTAGTTTTGCTAGGTAAGGAAAACTGGTGACTTTGATAAAATTCATTTAGTATTATAATGAGAATCACTGAGGAGGGCTAAGTGAGCAGCAGGAGTAGTGACTGCATATAGGCTCCCTGCCTGCCATTCTCTCTATAAAAGGGGTCTGACTCCAATGAAAGAGAAATTCTTCCACTCATGTGCCCTGGATGCCATCTGTTTCATCTTCTATTGTACTTTACCCCTCTAATATTCCCCTTTTACTCCTGAAATCTTGGCTTCTTGCTGTTGTAACTAAACATTCTTATTAGAATAATATGGCTTAATTTTCACCAATCTGAATCTGAAATATTTCCCTTAATCCTACCTCCCTATTACAGTAACTGCCAAAACTTTGTTTTCCTTCATATCCAAATTATAAGATGAAAATTGTTTTTTAATCTACATCAAATGTATCAAAATGTCTCAAAAGACTACAGTTATCCTTAGAAGGAGGGCAGTAACATGATCCCCAGGAGACTCTGTATCCACTATGGGGGTCAGACAGGATGCAGAAGTGGAATAGATGGTTAACATAAACAGGGGTTAGGAATTCACAAGGATCACCATGATAAGGAACAGAGAAAAAATAAACTACTTCATGATTAGAACGTACTCTTGTAAGTCCACAGAAACTGCAGTCATCAGAGGAAGAGGAAATGTTGGCACCTGAAGCAAGCACCCAAAGGACCCAGGACTGGAGTATATTCATGGACTCAAAGTCACCACAATCTCCACTATGGTGGCTGACCATCATGTGGTAATTATAAATCAGAGTAGAGAATGCCTGAAACTCCTGTGCTTAATTCTTAATCAGTCACAAATCAGCAAGAAAAAAATGCTTAAATGCTTAAAAAATAAGTTTGACAGACCACACACCAGGAAATCAAAATAGTTTGGAGCAAGTCCCTCTGCGAGGATCTGTAGTAAAAAACTGAAGATTCTTGTCCTTCATCTTAAATTTGAGCAATCTCTACTTTATATGACTAGTAAAGTTCATTAATCAGCATTAAGTTGGATAAAAGACAACCACAACTGCCCTCAGAATGAAAATGGGAATGATGAAGAGCTTCAGGTATGCTGCAGCCACTTAGATAAGCCCCTCAGCAGGAGAGTTTATAGAAGTTATAATCAAGTATCTTAGTTCTTTTATGCTACTATAACAAAGTACAATCAACTGAGTAGGTTCACAAACAAAAAAAAAATTATTTCTCACAGTTTTGAAAGTCTAAGATCAGCGTGCCAGCATGGTCCAGTTCTAGTGAGAAGCTTCCAGACTGCAGACCGCTGACTTCTTATATCCTCACATGGAAGAAAGACAGCAATGGAGCTTTCTGGAGTCCTTTTATAAGGGCACTCACCACATTCATGAGGGTTCCACCCTTGTGCCCTAATTACCTCCCAAAGGGCTCATCTCCTAATACCATCACTGGGGATTAAGATTTCAATTTATGAATTTCAATAAACATTCAGTCCATTGCATCAGATTTTTATATTTTCTGCCAGAAACAACCCCAAAACCAAACTATACCAGGTTTGAGAATAGGCCTAGCAATTTGCTTTTAGTGTGGCAGCTTAGGCCATATGCAGGATGACATTCACTATGGATCTAACTCTGGTCCTTCCCACATATGAGAAGGCCCACAAAATGCCCCACATTTATATTAGTTGCAGCAGAGGCACATTTCATGGCTAACTGAAGTTTTAGGGAAAAAAAAAAGAAAAGAAAAGAACTCAATGAATGAGCTATCATCTTATCCCTAGCAGAGATTTATTAAATCAAAACACTGGATGTCTGCTGACCAGGTACTGACAGGAATTTGGAAAAATACAAACAGGTAGATTTAGGCAGTACCCCCACAGAGAGCAAAAGTAATGCCATTTGACCCATGAGAAAGGAGTAAATGGGATTTATGTGGGGAATGACAGAATGCTGATGGTTGGAGAATAAAAGCAGTTTCCAAATAGCAGGAATAGGTGTGCCGCCCTTAATTAGTTCTCTAGAGGAAAATGTAAGGGTCTTAACAAACTAATACCTTCTTTGCTCTGCTCCACTTCCCTTATTTCCTCTTTCTTCAACTTCTAAGGAAGGGTCTTCCTGCATAGCACTAAGGCCTTCCAAAGGACACTCAGGTTAACTGGGAGAAGGACTTCCTCAATAAAAGAAAACAGAAGCTTATATTGGGAAAAAAAGAAATCACAAGCAGGGGAAAAAGATATACTAGGTTGAGCTTTGCAAACAGATGCACTGTCTGGGAGAAGCAGCTGTCATCCACATGGAGAGTGAAGCAAAGAGGCAATAATGAGGTGGGGAGGTTTAAAGTGTAATTGCCATTTATTACCAACGTACTTCCTCCTTCTGGATATTTTCTAAGAGACAAATTACATCAGAAACTAGAATTTCTTTTGATTATAGCTTTCCTTAGGACTACTGCTTCTTCAAATGTGATTCATGTGGGGGTTAAGGCCCCAATTTTATGTGGGTTATATTTTTGATAATATATGTAAGATAAAATATGGGCCTCAACTAGGCTGTAGCCTTGGTGATTTTGAGACTAGGACAGAATGAAGAAATATTTAGAATATAGACTCAACAGAAAAATCACCTTAGGTATTAAGAGGAAAAGAAGGAGAAATAGTCTAGGATGTTTACCAGGCTTAGTTGATTAGTTCAGGGAGAATGCTATCAACTACAGGGAGGGGGGAAGAAAAACAATAAACTACCCTAAGAAAACCAATAGGCAATGAGATACCAATGTTCAGAGCTCATGGCAGAGTTATAGCCAGAGATTTCCTTGCATGGAGGTAAAAAATAAACTCGGTAGGATGAGATGAGATTCTCTAAGGTAGATAAATCAATCAGGATCCCAACAGGAATCCAAGGCCATCTTGAGATTTTTAATTGGCCAATTGTTAACTGAAAATATAAAATGTTAGCTACAACTAATGTTGTTCAGATAATGTAGCAGTGAAAAATGGAAGGAAAAAAAATCACCTAACAATATAAACTGTAACTGCTACACTCTTCATTTCTGTAGCAGGTCACAAGGCCCATGCTGATAATCATAGCAAACGTGCTATAATTCTGTGCTCTCCTTACCCTCTGCCAACCCCTTTAACTAAACAGGGTTTGGATTTGGAAGTGTGGTAAGTATCTTCATTCCCATAAATTCTAAGCCATTGGTAGTCATGTCTTCCTTGGGTCAGCACAATTTCCTAAGGACTGCTAGGTAAGGAAGTATCTAGGTAAGGAAGTATCAAGTAGTACCAATGATTTGACTGAGTTTTGAACGTAGTCCCTTTTCCTCTATTCCGTAACAGCAATCTAATTTCTTCCTGGTAATTGTGATAAATCATCTAGGGTAGAATAGTGACCTTCACTCTCTCCACCTGATGTTTTAGCAGCATGAGAAACTCAAAATGTCCAGGGAACAGTCCCAGCTTCCAATTTATTGGAAACATGCTGATGTCTCCTCATGAAGCATACCTTTCTTAAGCACTATACCCTTCAAACTCATTGTACTATATACTCTCTGAGGCAGAAAGCATAAATTCTTCTAATGAAGAATGAAGAGTAACTGCAAGAGGGGTCACTCCCACTCCTATGCCTTAACTCTCAGACTTACATATTCCCTATATGGAGCCTAACCTGGCATTGGCTGCTGGTTTAAGACCTACATCTCATCCTGTAAGAATATCATCCTCCTCTCCCACAGTATTTCCTTGTTTGCACTATAACTTGAGGCGTTAGCAGGCCATCTGCTTCTAGATGAGACATGTAGTAAACGCTGGTGAATTCTGGAATTGTGGACCAATTGCCAAGAAATGTGACGCTAGTCAGATAAGATACATATGGAAGGGGCGCCTAGGTGGCTCAGTCATTAAGCGTCTGCCTTCAGCTCAGGTCATGATCCAGGGTCCTGGGGTCGGGCTGCCTACTTAGCGGGAAGCCTGCTTCTTCCTCTCCCACTCCCCCTGCTTGCGTTCCCTCTCTGTCAAATAAATAAATAAAATCTTTTAAAAAAAAGGTTAAAAAAAAGACATATATGGAAGAAAATTACAGTTGATAAAAGCCATTTTACAAATTCATGAATGGTGCTGCTAGTAGAAGCACTGCAGGCAAGCTGCCTGAATTAGCTGGACAGAGCAGTGGTAAGAGCCAAAATCAATCTTGGCAGGAAATCCATACATGCTATAGTCATTCTACACATGATAATACTGGGCAAGCACTGAGTATGAGATGAGTGTTATCTGCTGGGTAGGTCATCTTACTTAACAAATTATTGAGACCCCCTTCTGCAAGGCTGAGCATTACACGAAATACAAATGTTGTCATATGCCACACCTCTTCAAACTTGTCATCCCACATACCTGTCCCCCAAATCTACTTTTTAATTTTTCAATTTTTCATTGAAAATTTTTCTTCCCATGTCCCTGATAAGCCAACTAATTTGTTAGCTCCTACCAACACTACCACTGTAGATCTGCTTCTCAAGTCATCTCTCTTCATACATGCAGTGGACAACTAGATGGCCACATTAAGATGCTTTCGTTTCACTTCCAGTTAAGACTAAAGTTCAATATCCAGCCATTTCCTTGCATTTTTCTTGCTCTGGAAGATGGTGTCCCTGTGCATCGGAACAAGAAGAGCTGCCCATTAACTAGTCACCAGACATTAATAATACAAATAAAGTATCAAAGTACTAGAATATTTTAAGTGAGTCATGGAATTGAATTGTGTTTTCCTTGCCAGAACAAGTAATGAAATTTTACTAATTTTACTAATTAAGAGAATTATGTTTAGGGACTTTGGAAATGAATCTTTCTCCTAAAAAGTTATGTGTAAAAGAACAGACCTATTTTCCTGAATATTGCTTCTATATGCATGTAACATCTGAATCTAAAGCAAATATCTTGGGAAAACAAAGTAACAGACAGTAGCTTAAGAATACAAGCTGACCAACTGAAGATGGCACAAAGGAAAGATAGAAAGAATCTGGTTCCTCGATAATATTGTTGAGCCACTGAATTGACCTTCCTTGGAAATGTTTTGCCTATTTGCAAGATAAACATGGAAGGGCTTCTTTGCAAGATAACAGATTAAAAAAAAAGATTTAAAAATTAAAATTTTTTTTTAAAAAATGGAAATGACTGAATGAAAGAGGTAGAGCAAGGGCAGAGAGGCTCTCACCTTTCTAATCTACAAATTTGAGAACCTTGAAGCGGCAGGGAAGGGGAAGATAATTAGAATATAAAATTAATAAAATTGGAGCCTCTTGTTGAATATTTTCTAAAAGATTAAAGGAGTGAAGCTGGGACAAATGTAGGATTATGGGTGGTTCTTTCTACCCAAGTATATGTTTTAAGCTTTTACGTAGAGGCCGTTAAAACCAAGAATCGTGGGGCTGAGCAGAAAATTAATTCTAAACACCAAGTATTGTCTAAATGTAAGAGTAACGCTATAGACTCCTCGCCACCACTGCAGCATTGGCATCATCTGGGAGTTTACTAGAATTACAAAATCTCATACTCTACCACTAAGTTCAACTAATCAGAATCTTGCTTTTTAACAAGATTCCCAAGTGATTCATAAGCACATTAAATTTTGAGAAACATTTTTTAAGACAAAATTTTGGATGCAGTTATTAACACATGGAACTGACAAGAAGAAAATAGACTGAAAGCTTATTAAGTTCTTAAGGAAAATGTATTCCCATTGGGTTTTTTTTATTACTTGCTGCTTCATGTAAACTCATTGATACAGAAGGGATTGGTTTTGAATGGAAGAGGCTTAAACTTATTTATAACCACTTTTCTATGAGTATAGTAAATATATTTGGATTTAAAGTATGAAAACTATAAGGAGCATTAGCATTTGAATTCTGAGCATCTTAATTCTGTAAGATGAGGAAACAAGTATAGAGGCTTCAGAACACACAATGTTTAAATAACTGCTTAAGAAGACAATAAAGTAAATATCACATGAAAGCGTACATTATTAACAAAAGAAAGCAATTCACTGTTATAGTCAGGCACTATCCATGTACTAGGAATATGAATGGCTTAATCCTTGCCTTAAGGAAACACACAGTCTAAACCAACTGTAAGTCAGGTTTCAGAACAAAATGAGTAGGAACAAACAAAGAATATACTTTTGATAGTCTGTGGCATGCAGATCCCCAAACCTAGGAAGAAGCCTCAGAGTGGGCTTTTTAAAAATTTTACTTTAACTTTCTGGCATACATTTTCCTTCTGTTGACAGCACCACAAATTTTCCACGTATATAGTTCAAGTTAAGCTATCCCAATGTTCCAGGGTAAGCATGAGATACAGTCCCAGTCAAACAAAGCACATGTAACAGACTATACTATTGCTTCCAGCCATCATGTTCACCCTTCTCCCAACTCTGGAAAAAGAGTATATATGCCTTTTGTCATAGAACCTGAAGTGTCACCCTGTAGGTCAAGGGAAGAAAACACTATCTATAGTTTAAGTCTGGGAAACTAGAAAAAAATGATTCCATTTGTAGTGATAGAAATGTCAGTAAGTGAAGAGCATTGGGAAAGAAGATGAAGAATTCAATTTTAGATAATGAGATTTAATTTAAAATAATACTTATTATTTCTTTTTTATTGTAAAAGTAATGCCTGGCTTTGTAGATAATTTTGAATACAGGGGAAAATGGAAGGAAGACATTTACAATAACCCTGTTAACATTTTGATATATTTCCTTCCAAGCTTTTCTCCCCCCCAACACATAAATATATAAAACCAAAGTGGGATTAAAATATATGCACATTCTTATGTCCTGACATTTCTATTTAACATTATACATAAGTATTCTAATGTTGAAAAAAAAAGTGAATATAGGATTTATAATATCTACATACACAAATACGTATTTTAAATTTAATGTAACTCTTCCTTATTGGCAGATTTCTTACTACTTTTATAATTACAAATATAACTACATATTTATATTGAAACCTGGATATGCCTCTAATAATTTCTTAGGACAAAAGTCTAGAAATGGAATTATCAGGCCACATGATATGAAGTACTTTAAGGCAATACAGAGATTCACAGTGATTTCTCAAGAAGGTCTTTCAGGTAAAATGTCAACAAGAATATAGTTATGTAACTCTTTTATACTCTCACACCAAATACTTTCATAAAAATTACATATTCTACATAGACACATATGTATGTATCAAATTCTTAAGGAAAACTGAAAAACTCTATTAAATAGTCTCTAACATAATATATAAGGGTAGGCTTTGTCAGGAGACATGCTAAACAGAGAATCTGCTAAACAGAGTTTTCTTCCTAGGTGGTCACTGTAAGCAAAGGCCAGCCAGCACAGAGGAGTTTTACATTGTACCAAGCAACAAAACAGAAATAGTACTCAATATACGCAGAGAAAATGCAGCGAAAAAAGGGGGACGTTGCTCTGAAGACACACTACCCCTACTCTCAGGGAGAAAAAAAAAAAGAAAAGAAAAGAAATTTCTTAAAAACTAGAATATTAATTAAATATTCTTAAGCAATTCTCAAAAGGATATTGCATCTATAAAACGACAGCATGTACTTACAAAACAAGAAAGAAGCTAAGTTCTGTGGAGGCTCGATAGAGATTTTAAAACACAAGACCATGATCTGCTCATTAAAAAGTACAATGGAAGGATAGAGACTCACGTTGAATACAGCCGAAAACCAAATTAATCAGATGAAGAAAACCCCAAGATAGCCGTTTCAGATGGGGAAAGAAGTAAAAGTGAAGAAAATAAGTATTAAGAGAGACTCACCCAGTGCTCGGAGCGTAGCTCCCACCACACAGCTTTTCCTCAGTGGCTGCCAAGCCTGCGCCTCCCCGGGGCATGCCGGGACGCTGGAGGACCGACGCCCTGGCTCCACTCTGGCCCGCAGTCTTCCCCCAGCTTCCCCCGGCTTCGGGCTCCGGGCTGCCCCACTTGGCGCCTGCCGCTGGCGTCTGCAAAGACGGAGCGGGAAAGCTTGGAGATAGTGGTGTGTTAGGAAACTCAAGTTGTTTACATCGGGTGTTATATCTCTCAAGGCATTCTCATTTTTTTGTATTTGGGTTTTGCCTCTTTATTAGATTTGTGAAAGATTGCTTGATTCTTGGCTTTTCCAAATATTCTTATCTGGGGTGCCTGGGTGGCTCCGTTGATTTAAGGATCTGACTCTTGATTTTGGCTCAGGTCAAGATTTCAGGTTCCTGGTATCAAGCCCCACCTTCGATTCTCCTTTGAGTGTGGACCTTGCTTGGGATTCTCTCCCCCCACCCACAAATACTCCTATATCTAGTATTTGTTGAATAAATGGTAGTAGTGGACATCCGTTATCTTTTTGTGAACATCAAACTTAATTCTGCAACATTGGAACATTAAGTATAGTGTTTAACATAAAGTTTTCTCTAAGAGTTTTCGCCAACTTAGTTATTAGGGCTCCTTCTCTGTGAGATAAATGTTTAAGTTTGTTCCTCCCTTTTTTACTGAATTATCTTGTTCTTATTAATTTATAAGGATCATATGAATATTCTGGATACTAATCATTTCTCAGGGATATCTTCTCCCTGTTTGTAGCTTGTCTTTTTACTCTCTTCATTGTATAATCTGATGAAAATAACCAGAATTTTAATATAATTTGATGTCATCTTTACTTTAATGGTTCATGCTTTTTAGATCTTATTTAAGCAATGCTTCCATATCCAAAGATCATCAGTTATTTTGCCCTGCCATAATTTTTGTACATTTATCACCTATCCTTTAGTATTTAATTCACTTGAAATTTATTTGCATATATCAGTGAGGTAATGGTCAGATATTATTCTTTCCAGGTGAATAAACCAATTGTCACAGAATCATTTATTGAAAACTCATCCTTTCCCCATTGATCTGAAAGGTCATTATGCAATATTGGAACATTAAAATACAGTGTTTAACATTAAAGTGTGATGTTTGCTGTAGGAATCTACCAGGAATTTATATTCTTTTTTTTTAATGATTTTTATTTATTTATTTGAGAGAAATCACAAGTAGGGAGAGAGGCAGGCAGAGAGAAAGGGGAAAGCAGGCTCCCTGCCAAGCAGAGAGCCAGATGCAGGGCTCGATCCCAGGACCCTGAGATCATGACCTGAGCTGAAGGCAGAGGTTCAACCCACTGAGCCACCCAGGCAACCCAGGAATCTACATTCTTTATCACAGCAAGGAAATTCCCTTTTATTTCCCTCATGAAAATACTTATCAAATACTTATTTTACATCTCCTGAGGTTAAAATGTCTTCCCTCCTTTTAATGTGATATATTACAAAAATTTATTTTTTAAAAATATTAAAGCAACCATCCATTGCTTGGACACACTCAGCTTTGTCTTTCTCTACCTCTCTCTCTCTCTTTTCTCTCTCTCTTTACCCTTCCTCCCTCTTGCTGTTTGGTTACACTTGAGTTTAATGCTTAATATTTTCTTTAGGAGTCTTGCATTTATGTTTATGTGTGAAGTCAGCTTATACTTTTCTTTCTCATCTTCACTGAATGTTGCTATCAAGGTTAAGTCAGCCTTGTAAAATGAATTAGGAAATAAACTCTTTTTTAACTCTTGAAAGAGTTGGTATAAAATTACTAACTCAAATCCTTCCATTTTTGGAAAAACTTATTAGTAAAATTGTTTAGGCTGAAGTTTTCTCTGTGGAATAATTTTAAACTACAGATTTAATCCTGTTAAGGCCATAAAACTTTTCAAATATCCATTTCTATCCATTCTCATATACACTTTCACCATTTACTTTGGTGAACTATATTTGTATAGAAATATGTCCTCTACGTTTTCAAGTTTTTTGTCATGAAGATGTTTTTACTATTTTCTATTATCTTTTTTATCACCTTATATTTTGTATTTACATCCCTTTTTACATTAGTTGTTTTGCTTCCTTCTTCTTATCTGAGATTTTCCTGAGGTGTATGAATTTTATCAGTTTGTTTATTTGGTTGTTTTGTTTTTTGTCTGTTTTGGAGGGGTTTGGGGAAGCAATATATGGTTTGGTTCATCCTTTCTGTGTTTGTTTGGTTTCATTAATTTTTCTCCTATATTTATTTTTTTCCTTCCTTGAGATTTTTCTTCCTTTAGGTTTATTTTGCTCTTCCTTTTCTAACTTAAGTGGGTAATTTGCTCATTAATTATCAGCCCTTATCTTTTTTCTAATTTCAGTATTTTAAAGCTATGAATGTCCCTCTGATTACTGCTTACCTGCACTCTATAAGCTTTGATAATTGGTATTTCTGAAATATTTTCTAATTCCTAATATAATATCACCTTTGATCTATGATTTATTTAGATATGTAATTTTTACTTTCATAATATTATCAGAACTATTAAATTGTTTTTTTCAATACACACAAAGACAGTTTCCATGCTTTCCCTAACTTTCTAGTTTTCTACCTTCCCTCAATTTTGTGACCTGATTTTTTTCCTTTCTTCCTTGCCAGCTTATTAAAACACTGAAGATAATTCTTCAAAATATGTATATCTATATCTATATGTATGGTTTAGAGAGGAGGGGGCAGAGGGCGGGAGAAAGAGAGAATCTTAGTCAGACTCTATGCCCTTTAAGGAGCCAACATAGAGCTCAATTTCACAACTCTGAGATCCTAACCCAATCCAAAATCAAGAGTCAGGTACTTAACTGATTAAACCACCCAGGCACATTTCACAATATTTTTTACCCAATACTTTAGGTTGTTTTTAAAGGAATAGCCAATCAGATTATACATTTCTTATTTTGTGGTTGTAGATACTTTAAAGTATTTAAATTATTTTGTGTGTAAGATGTGTGTTTTGTGATAAGGTACTGGCATAGTTTGTTAGTGCTGTTGCTTAATTTTATTATTTTTCCATGAAAATAAGACATTTAGTTTAAAGAAAATAAGAAAAAAATTTTAAAATGCTCATTGTTTAATTAATGATAGACATTTTCAGGATCCCCTTTGATTGGTTATTCCATTGACATGTTAGTTTTAAACGAAAGATTGTCCATTATAATAGAAAAATAAATACCAAAAAATAAATAAATAAATCCGCTTAAATATAAAATCTTTATGAGGAATATAGGTCCTAAAGCTTCAGAAAATGGATTTTTAGGAATGTTTGGGATCATTTTTAAGATCAATGGTATGCTTAATATTAAAAACAAATCCTATGAGACTCTGTAACTCAGAGGTTAGAGCACTAGTCTTGTAAAAACAAATCCCTCTTAAACTAAAAAAAAAAAGGAAAAGAAAAAGCAGAGAGAAAAATAGGAAATAATGAATTTTTGTTTCATTTAAAATTAGCATTCTAAAAATCCCCATTAACATCCATACAAAAATAATTGGTATGAGGATATGAAAAGAACAAATTCTAAATTGTAGGTGAAAGATCGCTATTAAAATGCAAAGGTCTACACCTAGAATAAACTCCAGATTAAACACAGAGAAAAAAAAATAGGTGAAACAAAAGAACAAAGCATTCAGAAGAAAAGAGAAAAAGATTTTTTTTAGAAAAGGGGGAGGAAAGAATATTGCAGGACATGGAGATTAGATAGATGGAGAGCCTTCAATAAACAACTAATATGTATTCCAGAATTATAAAGTGGTGCTGGATTGATGTGCCCTCAGATGATATCAAAAGCAAGTTCCAAACTTTGAGGAGAAACCCATATCCATTCTCACTGACCTATCACAGATAAAGTTTCAAGAAAAATAAGGTTGCAGTCAAAATCCACAAAACAAACAAGGAAATAAGATACCATGAGGGAGAGAACAGAAACAAAGAAGCAAATGAATCAAATTCCAAGTCTTTAGCTGTAGGAATGACTGGAAAAAGGAGTATTCACATATTTAATATGCTTAAATGAATAAATGGATTAGAAATACAAACAAAGCTCAAATACAAGAAAATTATCTGATGAAGAAACAAACAGAACTTCTAAAGAGGGAAACACATAATTATTAAATAAAAAATTAATGGGCATGATTAACAGCAATTTAGGCATAGATAGATACAAAGAAGATTAATGTATTGACACAAATGAAGAAATTACTCAGAATATGGCACAGACAGATGTAGAAAATGTTAAGGAGGGACACCTGGGTGGCTCAGTCAGTTGGCTCAGGTCAAGATCTCAGGGTCCTGGGATCAAGTCCCACATTGGGCTCCCTGCTCAGTGGGGAGTCTGCTTCTCCCTCTCCCTCTGCCTACTGCTCTGCCAGCTTGTGCATGCTCTCTCTCTCTCTCAAATAAATAAGTAAAATCTTGAAAGAAAGAAAGAGAGAAAGAAAGAAAGAAAAGAAAAGAGAAAGAAAATGTTAAGGAATGGTTAGGAGACACAAACGATGAAGTGAAAAATAGGTGTGTGTTTATTTACATATATAAAATATATATAAAATTGGCATATATATGTGCAGATATACAGAAAAGCAGATAGCCCAGAAAATCCCAAGGAGAGTGAATAGGAAAAAAAAATACAAATTATAGTTCATAATAGTGAAATAGCAGACAATTACCTTCAAAGGAATGACAAAACCATGGAGAGCAGTTTATATTAAAGTCTTGAGAAAACACATGCTAGCACTAACCAAAACACTAACCAAATAGATTGGTTTAATAATTTAATGTCAGACAAAACAGAATTTAAGGAAAAAGAGGATATATAATGTCAACTCATAACAATAATTTTTAAAAGTCCACCAGGGAGTTAAAAAAATCTCAAAACTATAGAATTCACTAAGTGGATTTTGGGCATGGACTGGGGATGAAAAGACTACAGTGTGAAATCTGATGAGGAAGATAAGGAAAGAAGATTGTCAGTTGGGTGTGGTGTTAGGAAATTCAGTGGTAGTCTTCAAGAGCTAATGTCCCTGAGCTGACTGAAGAGTGAACCAGATTGCATAGGAGGAAGAGTGAAGAGGTACAAAAGTGGAAACTTCAGGACTAGGTCTGGGACAGAAGGAGAGGTATTACAGAAGTTGGAAAGGTACATGGGGCCAAGAGCCTTATTTATGTATTTTTAACTTGGACATATTTTGGACAAAAGCTTAGATTTTGTGATCTTTGTTTGGCATACGTAACATTAAAATGATACTTTTCAGAAAAAGAAACTCTTTAGAGTCAAGTCTTGGGTCATGTGTTGCTTTGTTAGTGGGAATGCAGGGGAGAAAGTCAAGAAGATGTTGGAGAACCACGCTTACATGCTATGGCTTCCTACTGCCTGTGATACTATCTGGCAAATGGCTCCGTGGGTGTTCAGGTACTGAGCAGCCAGACAAGCAACTTCTCTTTCAAAGAAACAGGTGGTAAAGCAGGAAGCAAGAGATTGTTAAGGGATTATTGTGTACTTTCAAAATCCATATGTTGAAGTCCTAACCCCTGGTATCTCAGAATGTGACTGTATTTGGAGAGAGGATCATCTAAAATAGAAGTTAAAATAAGGTCATTCATATGGGACAGAGTCTAATTTGCCTGGTGTTTTTATAAGAAGAGATCAGGAGACCAACATACACAAAGGGAAGACCATGTGAAGACACAGGGAGTTGTGAATCTGCAAGGCAAAGAGAGAAGCCACAGTAGAAAATAACCGTGAGAACAACTTATCTCAGATTTCCAGCTTCTAGAATTGTGAGGAAAAAAATTTTGTTCTGTTGTCTAAGCTACCCAGGTTGTGGTACTTTGTTACCACGGCTCTAGCAAATGAATACGGAAGTGTAGGATGAAAAGATGGAATCCTGAACTCATTCCCTTCCTAAATCCCCAAGCATGATTATTTATTATTTTTTTCAATTTATGATGTGATAGGACATTGCAGCCAAGCTCATGGTCAGTCTAGAGATCAGAACCAGAGATATAGATCAGTAGATCATGGAGGTTGACCTTGGAAGTCCCAGGAAGAAGTAAATTCAGAGTCACTCTTTCCACCATACTGGAGATTAACCTTTACTCTATTTCTTAGTCTTGAGTTGTATTCAGAAATGTTGTACAACCCAGTGCATCAGATGGAGTTATGTTTAGATCATAATGTTGCCCAAATAAAACAAACAATTTTAAATTCTCAGGTCGAAGAATAATGTCCCCATTCCACTTAAGAACTCAGAGATAATAACTGAGGCTTTCAAAGAAATTGAAGTCCAAAGAATGTAAACCTTCCCTCCTAGTTGTCATAGAGAAATAAAAATATTGTGTGAGTAAAAACCATTAGAAAAGTAAAGTCAAAATCCAAAAAGCTGTTTATTTGTTCAGAAACATTAAAGTCTAAAAATAGATGTTTACCTTTTACACAAGCCTTGTGAGATTTCCAATAATTTCAGATACACTTGAGGATTGCTTTCATAATTAAAATAAATGTAAATGGCAGTTTTTAGATACTTACTAAACTATCCTAGGCTTTGAAATTAAATCTCATTATGTTTGAATCATGAAATTGTAACTTATCAATGGTGTAACATTTTATAAAATACTTTACTTCTCTGACTTCCAGTGTTCTCAATGTGCAAAAATAATAATGCAAACCATCCATGATGCTATAAAAATCAAATACAATAGCTTATGAGAAACCATTTTGTTAACTGTCAAGCATATTAATATGAATATTACCCTTGCTATTATTTCTTTAAATTCATGTTTGAGTAAGCAAAAAACTGGCCGTAGGAATTTTTTTTCTGAAAGGGATGAAACACCTCCTTATTATCTAGAATCTAGTCTCATCTAGAATCTTATGGGTTGGCCACATTATGTTTTAACACAGTTTATACAAAATTGTCATGAAACCTAATGTTCTTTATTTCCAACAACCCAGACTGTCCATGTTTTACCTCTCACTGTGTCTTTCTTAAATGAATGGAATAAGAAACAACAGCCATTTTCTCTTGCTGCAGCCAGGAACTGTACTGTAGGGGTAGATGTTTAACATACCCATCCCTCACAGGACAAGTCAAGGGAGTTCTGAGGCTCCTTCTCAAGGTGTGTCCAATTAAACATCCCAAGAGGTCAACAGAACACAAAATGTTCATTCTTAAACAGAAAAAGAAAAAAAAGTTCACCCAGTGTATCTTTGAACCCAAGAATGGTAGTATGTTATAGACTATAATTAAGGTGGGGGATTTTAAAATTGAAGTTCCAAGTATCCCACTCCTCAATTTGAAGCCTCTGCCATTTTGAGTGTTAAATAGTTATGATGTACTATTTCTCTGGAAATTAATGATCTAAGTTTTCTACCCTTTAATATTTATGATGCTATAGAAAGGCTGTATGTACTTGACATTTCCAGAGCCAATTTTTGCAAATGGCCTTAACCCAGCCTCTAAATTTGCAAACACAAATTATTTGGGCAAATACTTCTGGTAGTTAGATAAAAATGCAATATTTGAGTATATTATTTGATGAACACCATTTTAGAGATAATGCTGAAGGAAGGTAGAGTAGCCTCCCCCCACACTAAAAAAAAATATCCTTGAAAACCTGGATATTTAGTCATATCCACAAAGTTTTTATCTAAAAAAGCAAAAAAATAGGATACAGTTTAGAAATAGTTTATAGTATACATCAGATGGTCTCAAATCTTTCCTCAAGTTATTGTTATTTTGCGATTGGTTTCATGAAAGAAGGAAGCTATCGTGTTATTTTCTGTCTTATTCCTGGGGATTTGATTTCCTGATCTCATCTTCCCCATTACAGAAAATACAGTAAGGTACCAAAACGAACCAAGAGATTTACAAGGATGAAATAAGTAGAAGGGGCTACTCTTCTCCTCCCAGGTGCTTGAATGGAGAGCTCAGGGGAACATTTATTCCAAGACCACTAGTCAGGGTTCTGCTTGTCTCTTTCAATGTACCCATTTCAACATTGGCTTAGTACAGTCACCAGGCCTTTCTCCAAATTTTAGCTATAAAGTCAATATAAAATGGAGTTTTCCAATCTGTATATAATTTAATTGCAATTTTCCTTTATTTGTGTTTTCAAAAAATCTTTTCTGAAGCTCCATGAATGGTCTATCCAAAGTATAATTGCTTGATTGATTGACAGATTATTTTACAACTAGTACTTATTATTCCTTTTCATTAAGAGCTGAATGGCTTTTAGAGTAAAAACAATAGGGTGAAGAAAAGGTCTTTGAATTCACTTATATCAAATAGAAAATTAGAGATAAAAAAGTTAAAAAGTCAGTGATTTTGACAATACCTGCAATTCCTGCATCACATATTAATTGGCAGTCATAAATTGTAACAAGTGGACACACAATGTAAAAGGGAAAAGGTAAAGATGTGTGGAAGGTTTTTAAAAGTATTATGCAGTAGGTGATAATTGATTTTTTCTTAGTTCTTATGTAAGTGAGTTTTTATAAAACTCAAATACATAGTACGTGGGGATTGTGACACCATTGTATATATTATGAGGCTGTGGGAATTAGTTCATATGTAAAAGGCAGGTGCTGCTTTCTCCTTTACAGTTTTAATATTTTTATTTTTCCTTTAAGAATGGTTGGATATTTTTTTTAAACTTAAAAAAATTTAGGTAAGTTTTTCAAAAGTTTGTTGAGATCTTTTGTCAAATAATTATATTCCACATATAGCTTTCCTAGATTACTTTCTGTCTTATTTACCCAAGGTTGATATTTGAAAAAGAAAAAAAAAAAAAAAAAACAGTAAATTTCTTATTTTAAATCTCCATGGAACCAGTAAACCTGTCAGAGGCATTGTATTCTTATTGAGTTAACTTTAAGTAACTAAAGCTAATTTTTAAAAATGATTTTATTTATTTATTTGACAGAGAGAGAGTGAGAGAGAGAGAGATCACAAGTAGGCAGAGAGGCAGGCAGAGAGAGAGGGGGAAGCAGACTCCCCGCTGAGCAGAGAGCCTGATGCGGGGCTCAATCCCAGGACCCTGGGATCATGACCTGAGCCGAAGGCAGAGGCTTCAACCCACTGAGCCACCCACGTGCCCCAAATTAAAGCTAATTTTAAACAAAGAATTTTAAACTTTAAACTTCTAAGAAGATAGAAACTCTGTACTACCTTTAATGAAAATAAACAAGACAACAGTTTAGCAACTTTGAGCAAGATAAGCTTCTGGGTGTGGCGCCTGGGTGGCTCAGTGGGTTGAAGCCTCTGCCTTCGGATCCGGTCATGATCCCACAGTCCTGGGATGGAGCCCCGTGTTGGGCTCTCTGCTTGGCGGGGAGCCTACTTCCTCCTCTCTCTCTGCCTGCCTCTCTGCCTGTTTGTGATCTTTGTCTGTCAAATAAATAAATAATCTTAAAAAAAAAAAAGATAAGCTTCTGGGTTAAACATATTTTTCAAAAATCAATCCTTTGAGAAATTTTTAATTACCTCATGTGGATGACAACCAGATATAATCTGGGCCATTGGATTATAATGCTTCACGTATTTAGTATATTCCTCTGAAGTTTGCTCGTCAGCAATGTATGAAACATAAGAGAGATGAGCACGTTAAATAAATTATGCTGCTGCTATTTGCAGATCCTGTGTATTTCTTGGTCATGCATCACCAAATGGTAACTACACCAAGAAGATTATTGAGTTGGCAAGGACTATTTTCTATGTACCTTTGAGTGAATGATGACGTCTAATGTGGTGATGATTAGAGAAAAGTTTAACATACTGCTTCCTGCACGCTCCAGCCTCATCGATGGCTTGTAAGAAATTCCCTGGGCAAGTGGCATAGCTGATCCTAACAAGCTGTGTCTAAATTCCATATCACCACAGAAGGCAAACTCTCCAGAAGCATAAAATAACATCCAGGAGTAAATTGAGCCAATGGGTAAGAATAGGAAGTCAGTAACTGCTTCTGAGTTTTATTTATTTTTTAGTTGTTCAAAGAGTCACTTTTAAGCTCCTGCTGTAAGTGTCTTTAAAATGCTTTTTTGGGGGGAGATTTGTGATTAATTTTAGCCTGGGGAGACTGATTTAGAGCTCCAGATTTAGGTGAGACTGCTGAGCTCTTGAAATTGACTGAGAGAAGTTGTTGAATATTTGGCCTAGAAACAGAATCGTGTTATATAAAGAGAGGCCAGAGCACGGAGGTAGCCTCGCAGAGGGTGAAACCAAAATGAGTCTGCCTTTGAGGAGCTCAGCACGCTTGGGAGGAAAGAACCAAGGAAATTATGAACCTGAACAAAACTAGGTTGATGCATGGGAGTGGCTGGTAAACAAAAGTGGGGGCTGAAAAATCACATTAGTCTATTAGCAAGCGAGGGAGTAAATGTTCCTTTGCGAAATAGTTGTGTAAAAGTATGATTCCATGCTTGATTTAGAAACAGAACCCATTCAGAGAAGGCAATTCCCACCCGCTCCCTGGCTGCCACTCATCCACTGTCCACTGTGTGCCCTGCCTGTCAAGGCTCTCTGGGCATTCACCTGCTGTGGATCCCAGTCATCTTGCAGTATCAATGACCAATAGCTGCATTTAGCCCTTAATATGGGTTCCGTGATGAGCATTTCACTAAGTGTTTATTTCTTTGGTTTGACAAATCACCCTATTAAAATTGGGTAGGGTGGGCACTCATCCAGTTGTTAGGGGAATTTTTTTTTCAATAATTTTGCACACTATTCCAAGATAGTCTCTTAGAAGGGTTACACTCAACCTTTTCTTGATTTTGCATATCTCGGATGAAATGGATTAAAAAGTCGAGAATTAAAAGGACGTAATGTTACCAGAGGACCGATTCCGAATTCAGGTTTGGCTGCTCGCTGCTTGAAAGCCAATACTCGAGAGGTAAGTTTTGGTGGGAAAGGTGGTTACTTTCTTCAAGAGGCTGTCGTCTTGGGAAAATGGCAGACTAACATCTCAAAGACCATCTTTCCATTCAGGTGAAGTGGGAGGTTTTTAAGAGGAAGGCACAGGAAATGGGGGCGGGGTGGGGGGCGGGAGTATGTGCTGGAGAAGCTGGAGCTCAGCAGTTTATTTGTCCTTCCGAGTCTTGCAGATTCCTCTGCTTTGCCAATGATCGAGCCTCCCAGGCATCTCTTAGTAAAGGATAGCATGGTCAATGGTGGCCGTTATTGGAGTATGTTCAGCCTTATATAACAGGAAAGTCTGGTCCTTTGTTCCTCAAGGCCAGTGGTCTACAAAATCTGAACAGAAGTCTACAAATGATGAGGTTTAGGTCAGCAAACAAGGTGGGATGCCTGGATGGCTCAGTCAGTTAAGGTCAGCAAGCAAGGAGTGCATAAGCTTGAAGCAAACTGGTCCTTATAAGAGTGGGGTGAAGTTCTGTTACAGGAAAAAAAATAGAATAACTGGAGCTGCCATTCATTGCTGATGGTACAAAGACTTTGTAAAATGATACTACAACTTTGGGAAAATGCTCAAAAGGTTTTAATGAAGTTCAGTGTATGCCCACTCTATGATAGAGCAATTCCACTGCTAGGTATTTTTCCCAAAGGAATGAGGGCTTATGTCTCCAAAAAATGATTTGTACAAGAATATTCATAAAAGATTGATTCATCATAGGCAAAAGACTAGCAACAATCTAATTGTCTACTAATAGGAGAATGAATTAACAAACCACAGATACACACAATATGGGTGGATCTCAAAATAATTGTGCTGTATTAAATGAAAGAAATCAGACATGAATGAGTAAAGTATATTTCCATTTGTATTAAGTTCAGGAATAGGCAAAAACTAATCAATGGTGCTAGAAATCAGAATACAGCCTACTCTTAGAGGGTGATTATCGTCTGGGAAGGAATATGAAGAAATTTTCTGGATAATGGAAATAGTTTGCTCTGAGTGATGGATACTTGAGTGTAAGCACCCATTAAAATTTTCTAAGCTATATCCTTCAGACTTATGCATTTTGCTGTAGGGAAAGTTTACCCTATTTAAAAGGCAAAAGAGAATGAATAAAAGAAGATACAGTGAAAAGAGCTCAAGTCTTGAAATAAAAATTCTGGATTCATAATCTTAGCTGTCATTTATTTAATCTCTTTCAACCTCAGTTTTCTCATCTGTAAAATAGGGAAATATTACCTACCTCATAAGTATATTAACTAGATTAAATTACTTAATGGCATTTAATCCAAAATGTTAATTCCTTTCATGTCCCGTTCTTCCCTGTTTTGACTGATTTTAAGCAGCATTATTCCTAGCTAGTATTTTTCGACTTACTATGCTACCAAATGAATGCTGTTAAAGTTTGAGGAGCACTATTCTAGAAGATTTCCAGTGTATGTCAGCACATTCAAGGCTTGATAAATTATGCATTAAATACATCGATTTAGCACTGCTTGAAGCTACATCTTCCAATCTTATTAGATCAAAGAACTTCTCTCCCAAATATATATATTTGGGGGGAGGGCAAGACATAATTATTATCTTACTGTAAGACTTCGTTCAAAGAAAGCACCTTGAGAAACATAAGTGTAGCAAATCTCCCCATTTCTGAATAAAAATTTTGGGTATCATCTGACACATTCCAGGAATTTTAAGCTCAGGACAAGTGTTCAGGATATGACTACAGTTCTTACAACCAATTAATTTGAGGTGTTGACCCAATTATACATATGTGTTTGGACAAATAACCCAAGTAAATAATTCTTAGATGTGAGTGAAGGGGATAGCAAAAGCACATGGTGAGCTTTGTAAAAATACACATTGATTTGTCATTCAGATTCTTTGGAGAAACAAGAATGGTAATATAAACTCTAGGACCTTTCAGAAATACGGTCCCTGGCCCCTACTTCATCATATTCTGTGCATTCTGAAAAATACCTTCTAGTGATTACAATAGCCACCCCCAACCAGGCAAAAACTCTTGGTTTAAGAAATGCATCTGAACTCGGATTGCACGTTAGTATCACTCAGGCTTAAAAACATCAATTTCCAAAGCCCACCCTTGAAGACTGATTTAATTGGCCTGGGGTTAGACATGGGCAGTGGCATATTGTATAGTTTCCCAGGTGATATTAATGCGCAGCATGAGTGGAGACCCACTCTTCTAAGAGAAATAACAATGTTCCCTTGACCCCTTGCCAAAACTACCCATCATTTTGTTCTCAAGTAAAAAATAAAGTCATCTCAGTGGTGGGTATTAGTCAAAAGAATGTTTATACTGAAATTTCTTATTTAGGGGCCTTTGTCTCTATATGGCGTACCAGTGTACATCAAAGTGGTATTTCAGAAAAGTAGAGGCCAGTGAGTTGGTTGAGAATTGCGGCTCTGAGTCATTAAGATAATATGAGGATCTGGGCAGTTTGCACACTGCCCTCCATCCATATTCATTCAGAGATCTAATACTGGATATTACATACAAGCAATTTGTAGAAAAACCTCTAAAAGGTGTAGAAAAACCTCTAAAAGGTTTTTTCATTGTCTTTAAAAATAATCATTTTATAATTTAACTTCATTTGAACAATTTTTAAGTAAGTGCAGTTATCAGAGAACTAGTTTTTCCCAAGTCACCTAATTCATATAAGTAAAGGTCATAGCAAGGCTTTTAGAAATAAGCATTATTCTTCTTTTTGAGAAAGAATCCACCTTTAACGAAGATGTTTTTAAAGCTTCTGTTATCTACTACCTTGAAGACTTCATTTTAATATTTACTATAAATCAAAACTGGTTTTCAATGAAATGTGTAAGAGTAAATGATAAAAAAAAATTAGGAATCCTTATCTAAATTATAACTTTTTAAGGGCACATTTCTTGTTTATTTGGCTGCCTTGTGCATAAATATCCCACTTTTTTAATCACTTCAAATATAAAGACTCATAGGCGGGAGGTTTTGTGGGAAAAGAAGTATCTATTTACTTAAAATGCACAAGTACTAAAAATAAAATAAAATGTACCACTACTACATTCAAGCAGGGGAAGATTGAATAAACCTCCTGTGAGATGGTTTTGATTTAAAAAAAAAAAAAAAAAAAAAAAGTCCTCCAAACTGTATTGGAATGAACCTAATGGAAATCTGAACATTGGTGTGCTTTGTAAAGAAAAGGTACGTCTTTACCTGGCTTGACTGGATTATTAAAAGACATGCATACACACACACACACACACACACACACACACCCCTGTCATCTGATTGTCAAATGATCGATAATAAATGTTTATTGAGTATGTAATGCAATTTTTTTTTTTAGTAATGGCAAATTTAAACTGTGGCAGTTAGTTCCTTTATCAATTGAAGGCATGATAGTATTGCTATTGTTAGAACTTTTCTAGACCTCACCCTATGTAATTTAAACAGTGCTGGTCACCAAACCTTTACAAGGTTTAATTGCTCTTTGGGGGAACAGTGAAGAGCAATTATATGAATGATACCAGATTTCAACGATTAAGTTATATGAAAAGACGGGGAAAGTTGAGCAAATCCTCAGTGGAAAAGAAAAGACTTCGTGTAACCCAATTGAAGTTTTAAAAATTATAAGGTGGATTGATAAAATTGATCCAAGTAAAGTCTTTATGCTTCAAGACCAGAGAAGTAAGTAGATATGATCTGAAAATTAGAAAGTTGGGAACAAGGCAAAAAAGAAGGCAAAACTCTTTCACACAAAGGATAATAAGCATATGGAATAAATTACTATAAAGGGCCCCTGAAGCAAGAAGCATCATTGAATACAGGAGGGAATGAAATGAATTTCTAAATAAAAAGGGAAGATAGAGAAGAACGGGAAGAAAAGAGGCTAGTGGAAATAAAGGAAACTTTGAAAAAGCAGGTGTGATGAGCAGAGAAGCCTTTCACTGGGGTCCCTTCACTTCTTTCAGCTAGTGCTGCTAAATGGCTTTTGGCATAGCCTGTAATCTGAAATAATGTCGAAGCTCCGTGCTCCAAGCTGTCATATTTCACCAAATGCTACATGGCATATAACATTCATCTGTCTTCAGGGATGTCCAAATGCAAATCTATGTAATGTCATTCTACTCTGCAAATAGGTGATTTGGAAACATTACTCACCTTTGCGACCCACGAAGTCAACTTTTCTAGGGATGTTACATATTCAAGGAATTTTTTTCCTTAGTCTGTTGCTTTAAAAAAATAAATTAAGTATTGCCCAAAAGCACCTATAATCTAGTGCATGTCTTAATAATAGATGAGATGATTTTCAATAGGACATGCAGAAAATATGAAGGCATATTAACCATTTGTAAACTATTCATAATGGGACCAAGTGTCTCTCCTTGAGCACACTGTCTTCTGTTATATGTGAAAAGAAACCCCTTCCTAGCTGGAAGCATGAATCTTTTTTTAGGAAAGGGCGCTGAGGCTGAATAGAGGATTTCAAGTGATGAATGATTTGAAACATTAATATGTAAGGTATTGCTAGCTAATTATTCAGCGGTTACTTCAGTGACTTAGATGGGGAATAGGTTACCTTTGGGAGACAGGATTCTGCTTTCCAGCGTGCTCAAGTATTATTACTAGAAGTTATATAGTACGTGTTACTGCTAGCTCTCTCCCAAAAGGTACAGAAACACTGCTTTGTGGTCTAAAATATAAAGAGCTTACTATAGGCACAGTCATCAAGTGCTTAGAAATATCTATTTGGTTAAAACAGACAGAAAGGGGCATTTTCTCTAATTTAGGCTTAATTTTGTACTATAAATATCCCTTTCATAGGTATAGTCTTTTCTAGGCACTTAAACAGGACACTTTAAAAAAAAATCGTTTTAATACCAACAAGGAACACGAGAGGACACAGAACTGGACAATGATTTATTAATGACTAACCCAGAACTTTCTGAACTGCTCAATCATGAGGCGGCATTTCCAGATGAGACAGTTCATCAATAACACATCAAGACCATTATCAAAGTTTGTTGGCCTGGACATCTGACTTTGAGATTCAAGTCAGATGTGGGACATGTTCACTATTCACAGGCAAGGTTAGCATAAGGTAAATTAATAGCAGATCACAATCTGCCAAGATGCTCAAAGAAGATCTCGGTTTTTAGAAATAGACTCTGAAATGCCATAATGAGTTTCTCCAGATAAGTAACCAGGTAGAACAGACTCCACTAGCTAGATTCCTAGATTTGGGCACGGAGTCTCTAAACTATAAAAGAATGACAGGTAACTGGCACAGTGGGTGAATTAGGTCTAAACATCCAGCCCTTCAGTCCACGGAAAAGTTGACAAAATCATGTTGCTGGTTGCATCACTCCCGATGTTTTCCCTCACCTCTCACCTCAAGCCAAACCAATGAAAGACATGGTGAAATAATCAGGGCGGTTTTTTTCCCACTGAATTAACAGTCTTTCTAAAAACTGTCCTCCCAGGAGATCCTCACAGTCTACTGGCTTTCACACTGGAGATGAAACCTGTTTAACAATCCTTGCACAGATCCTTACGTAGATGTAAATTCAGAATGGGGATCGACAAAACAAGGTCCGTAGAAGGAGTCAGGGAAACTCTGAGCAGCAGGACAAGCTACTTTCCTAGAAAACCGTGTCTTCCGCTTCTGACCTATTTCATAATGAATAGCAAAGGGTGTGTGGGAGGAAAGGTTTTGAGTGTCTAAAGGCAAAAGAAGTTAGATGGGGCATATTTGTTTTGTGGAGAGGTAATCTTAGAAAGGAGTTTTATTTAGTTGGGGGTTTGGTCTCATTTTCTCAAAAGGTAGATATAGTTTGGTGGGCAAGTAGATAGTTGGTTAGAAATACAGGTGCATAAAAAGATAATAGCACTGATTCATATGGTTGGCAATGCTTTGAGACATTATATTTTGCCAGCTGATTATGTGTTGCAGAAATACATAGACAACAATACCACAGAGAAACATTTGCCCTGTGTTTAAATTTTAGGGGCACAGGATTTACAGGGTATAGTTAAAGCAACACATACTAGTATTTTGTGGATGCTGAGATTAATTTTCAATATGCAGTCTCCCTTGGGATATTTATATTCTTCCAATCAGCATGGAACTGTCCATCAAAACTAACATTATAAAAAATTTTTTTAACTTGGCATTGCGAATGTTTCAGGGCTTTCTTTAAAGAGCTCTAGACAGATTAGCAATCTTTCTGTAAAAATGACCTCTGTCATTTTCTCCAGGGCTGGCTAGTTATTTCAGTGCAGTTAAATTCAGAGGAGAGGGGTTTCCCTTCCTATTCTTCCTCCCTCTTTTGGATAATTTTAGGACTATTTATTTGAGGTACAGTAACTTTAAGAAAGTATTGATATTTACTTTACAATGTCATGTGCATTATGGTTTAAAGTTTATTTCTAATTAGAGCACAGCAAAATAAATAGTTTCCGAGAAGGAAAAATACATTTCCCCCCACAAATTGCTTCCATCGTTTTTTGAACCCTGCTAAGCATTTTTAATAGATATGTGCCCTTAGCTCATCTTTTGCATGCTAACAATTTCATCTGAATACCAATATAGACACAAAATAAACGATTGTTTCCTGCCAGAGGTATCTGCAGAAGAAATCTTGGAGTAAAACATTGTCTTTGCAGCTCATTGTGTCTCTAATTAGAGTGGAAGGAGGCAGAAGCTTGCTGGTGTCAGTCCGTGTTTAGCATGCCCTGGAGCCTCAAACTCCTGTGGGTATCAAAGTGCACTAATTAAATGAGGGGTCCACAATACGGCACTAAACATCAGAGTGCGAGAAAGAGTCCAGTGTCCTCAGTGCCTTTGAGAATCCGTGGCCCACGCTAATTACCCATTGTTGAATTGACTTTCCATTCTGTGAGGAATGAATGGTTCCACTCTCCCTCCTCCCTCCCCCCTCCCCCTTTCTATTTTACCATCTTTGCTTTGGCCGCCTAATTAATCTTATGGAAATCTCCCGAAGCCAGATTCCAGCAAGGTTGCCCCGATGTTTATAATTTGATTTGTGATGATAAAAGTGAAGGCACCCGGTGATGGAACAGTGTCATTTTCAACACTCTTGAGAATCGAAGAGGCTATCAATCTTTCCCACGTGCACGGCAAACTGATATCCTAGAAAATTAACTTCAATTAATAACAGAAATCCCCAGACACATGGGAAAGTGGAGCTGCTTTGAAAGAGAACCTTCAAAGATGTCTCTGGATTGTCTTTTATATGCAGACCTTTTTTATATCAGAGATCCTCAATGAGGAAATATATATGTGTGTGTATTTGTCCTTTTTTTCCCCCAATATTATTTTCAGGGAGGTATGGTATCTTTCATACTGGTATAGAAAGAATTTAACCAAAGTTCTCTAGGTTTATATCAAACCATTCCTGTCTTTAAATTCCAACATTTGGTGTCTGTTTTTCTTTTGATCTGATGAGCAATGCGATTTTAAACATCATTTGAAAACTTTTCTCCTCATCCATAAAAGCTTTATGTGGGCCAACGTCTTAAATTTAATAACAAAGTACACATGAATGTACAAACATCATAGATAAAACTCACTAAAATTGATGCCAGGAAAGTGTTCAACAGAACCTGTCCAATGTAGTGACAGCTAGGCTGAACAAGGAATAAAAACCCTCCTTTCTGCAAAGTTTTATAACAAATATTATTTGATTTAGCACAAGTCTACTCTCTCTATGTTTAATTATATGCTCCGGTTGTGGATTATACATTAAAAAACAAAAACAGGTAGTTATTCTTGGCCAACACCATTTCAGTTTGTTGATTAAAAGATTTAAAAGATTTATAATATTTTATCACGACAACCGGAATGAATACACCATCCAGCACAGGCTCCCAGATCAGTGCCTAATTCAGTCTACCCCTCACCCTCTACTTCATTTGCTTCTTTCTGTTTGTATCTCTACTTATCTCACTTCTTTATTTTCTTTTTAAAAGCCTTTAGGTTACTAAAACGTAATTTTCAAATTAAAAGAGACATAATTCTCACCAATAAAGAGCAAGTGTCAGTCTATGTTTTATTTAACTTAACAAGGAGGGAAGCAACAAGACGGCAAAGCTAGTTCAGAAAAGATGAGAGGAACTGAGCGTGTATAGTCGTTGAAATAAGGACGGTGAAATAAGATTAGGAAGTTTCAGAATGGATTAATCCCATGGATCAAGGAATATGTCACCTTTAGAGTTAAATTTTCCACTGGACAGAAAAGAAAATTACCACACTTTAGTTTTCTAAAAGTCAACTTCGTACTTTTCAGAGTTACAAAATGCCTGGCTCTAGTCAAGTGTGGATTCTAAATAAAACAAAGTTATATTCCCAGAGAAAAAAAAATCAGATGATCCTTACTCAGCCTCAGTCAATCTTGTTGGACAATTCTCTAGCATGACATTAAGGAAACACAATTATTTTTCTGTTTTATTTCCAAAGCTTTGGATAATTCTCTTTAACAAGGTGAATACACTCACCACTTGGTCAAAGTCAAAGCAGGATGATGCAGAGATTCTAAATTTGATTCTAAAACCAAAAAAAAAAAAAAAAAAGAAAGAAAGAAAGAAAGGGAAAGGAAAAAAGAAAAGAAAAAAAGATTTGTTGTTTGTTGTAGAATTTAAAATTATTATTGGAATTATACATGATTGAATTTATTGTGCACCATTTCATATTCTTATTAATGGTCATGGGAATGTGGAATGAACAGGGGAATCTCATGGAGTCTATGAACTGCATTATTGAACCATACTACCTTGATAGATAGGTCTATCTATCCATTAAATACGTGTGCTGTATTTGGATTGGCTGAGATCTTATTTCTACCCTTGATAACTAGGAACACTTGTTTAAAAAAATGAAATTTGATCTAATTAAAAATCCCATATATTAAAGTAGGGAAATGATACATCATGTAAGTTTTCACTGACATGTTAAAGTTAATATTCTGAGTTATCCAGCAAGTAATTAAAAATTACTTTGGCGGGGCACCTGGTTGGCTCAGTGGGTTAAGCCTCTGCCTTCAGCTCAGGTCATGATCTCAGGGTCCTGGGATGGAGCCCCGCATCAGGCTCTCTGCACAGTGGGGAGCCTGCTTTCCCCCTTCTCTCTGCCTGTCTACTTCTCTGCCTACTTGTGATCTCTCACTCTGTCAGATAAATAAATAAAATCTAAAAAACAAAAAAAAATTACTTTTGCAAAAAGAAAGGAGTATCATCAATCTCAATGTTTTGAATTCCATTAATTGTATGTCCCTTAAGTCATCCCTGAATGATAAATTAGGAGTCAGAATTGACCATTCTTATGCTTTTCCTACCAGGAGTCTAGACATTCTTTGACAAACAAAAACATTCTTTGCTATCATTTTCTTAAACTTAGGTTGTTTTTAGCTTATATAACTCAACAACAATGATTTTCAGAAATGACTTAAGATGATTTTTATTTACTTCTTGAAAAATATTAGTCATATTTTGGAAATATTATTTTCTTTTAAACAGATGGAAACATTATTTCCAGAACATTTTTATTGTACACAATTCAATTATAATGTACTACTTAATCTCATGCTCTATGGTATGCTAATAATTATAAATAGGACTTTTTCCCTATTAAATAAACATTTTCCTATTATGATTGGTTTTAATAAAGTGGAAAGAACCAAGACTGAAAATAAACCAGACGTACCATGCAGATTCACGAACACTATTAACTTGATTATGCAAAATCTGTCCATGGACACCCTTTCGTAGAAAGAGACAATGAAATAAAAGTGTTTATATATGTATTGTTAGGATTAATACAAACTTTATCTGAGCAACTGTATCGTGAAAGTCTAAAGGTGATATTGAAATCATCAAAGCATTATACAAAATGTCAAGAATGTGAGAACCAGAATTTGTGATGAATGTCAAAAGATCCTTTACTCTGGGTGATATTAGGTCATGTGACATGGCTATCACATGGTTAAAAAAAAACTCACCTATGAACAGGGTGGTGTTTTAAAACATATCTTCAAAAGCTACTTTTTATTATCATCTATGGTTCATTATTTTTAAGATAGATGTTTTGGGCTGCGCTAGTACTCCCAAAAGGCAATTAAGAATAGGAAATATATTTTTACCAAATATAATAAAACTCCCATTAATTCAGTTTTTGCTAAACCGTATAAAAATCCCAATGTCCCAGGTAGGGTTGTATTATTTTACCATATCTCCTGGTTAGTACTAAAAGGATCATTTCCAGATCCAGTGGGTTTCCGATTTTGCCAGCACTAGGCTACCTCCACATGGCATGATTAGCTCTCATCTTAGAAACTGTTTAACACATTTCAAAGTTAAATAAAAAGGAACTGGATGATGTAATAAATGTTTTATATTCAATAAGATAATCATCATATTTCATACATTCATTCTTAGAGAGTGCCTGTTTCCATCCTTCAGAAATGACCTGCGAGTAGTTGAGCAATAATGTTAACTCTATATGGGCTTTATTCTTTGCTCAGTTAATCACACATTCAATTTACCTATCTTCCTGCCCATGTGCATTATAATGCAAATCAATTCAAGTAGAGATGTGAGAGCTTAGAAAGCCTGGCCTGGCGAGCAAGCTTCCTTTATTTCTTGCCTTAGAGCTAGCCAACCTCCGGAGATGAAGATGAGCTTAATTAGAATTATAGAAGGATTTAAAAGTCGCTTTAAAAAATAGAAAACCATTCAAACTGAATATTCGGTTTGCAACAAAGTCGAAGAAAGCCTTAGCTCCTTGTGTCCAAACATCTCAACCCTCAAAGGGTCAGAGGACAGTCTTTAAGGGAAAGCTATTCCTGGCATTCACTGCAGTCTTTCCCCAGGAAGAAAAGTATTGAACAAGTTCCACGCTATTTGCCACATGGCAGTCTGGCAAGCAAAGGCAAGGGGAGGGGGGGCTTTTCCCCTCTGTCCCAGCCCCAGTTCTATTCCCTTCAGGCCCCACACAACCTAGGACTGTGGTACATGACACTATAGGTTCTAAAGACCCAGAAGGCCCAGGAGATACAAGGGCAAGTGCAGCAGAGTCAAAAAGTCTTAAATCTAGTTCAATGAAACAGCTTCTGATCTGACAATGTTGAAATTTACTCATGCCCAATACTCCTGAACGATAGGGAAAGTTATGAAATTCCCTCCCTCTTGAGTCCTGGAGACTTAGCTAGGACTCGCCACACCCACCCCTACCCCTTGTTTACTTACAATGAGGTCAAACATCAACCCTCCAAATTTTATTTATATATATACATATATATATATATATATATAAAATAAAAAATATATATTTTTAATATAATATATAATAATATAAAAATATTAAAATATATATATATTATTCCCCCCCCATACACCATTAGCTGAGCTGCCTGTTCCCATGGACCAATTGGGGGAAAAATGATGGTTTAATCAACATTTGGTTAAGCTTCTCAGGGCCGTGAATTTTGACCCACCCTCATCCTGTGCCAGCATACCACTCCTCATGAGAACAGATGGACCACATGGAAAACATTCTCTGATCTATTTTCTCAGACTGTGCTCCTCTCCCACCTCACTCTGCCCCACCCAGTTGTTTAACTCAATATACAAGAAAACATTTTTGCCAGAACCTTGAGGATCTCACATGCACAGTGTTCTCCCTGTTCAATAGCCCCTTTCTCCCCTCTTGGCAAATAAACGTTTTTTTGTTGTTTTTTTTTTAATATTTTTTATTTATTTATTCGACAGAGAGAGAGATAACAAGTAGGCAAAGAGAGAGGAGGAAGCAGGCTCCCTGCCAAGGAGAAAGCCCAATGCGGGGTTTGATCCCAGGACCCTGGGATCATGACCCGAGCCAAAGGCAGAGGCTTTAACCCTCTGAGCCACCCAGGCACCCCACAATAAACGTTTTTAATAAAGTCTTGCCTTAGTAAGTCTGGATTTATTTTTTTTATTTGACAAATCCTACCAATGTCCAGGGACCTTAAAAACTTTAGACGTACTCCTTACTCAGGGATTAAATTTTCCTAGATTCTCAGAAGTGAACCCCTAAAAGATCCTCTAGATTTGTGTTTTCAAAACCTTCACGCACATTTCTGCAAAGCAAGCTTTATGTGACCTACTATTCTAGAGAACTAATTTTATCAATAACTCGGCAGGAAGGATATTTTTAAAATTTGTAATCATATTTTCACAATAGCAAAATCTACAGAATTCTAATCACGCAGGCCAGTCCAAAGGGTTTTAGTAAAACAATTTAAACATTCTAAAATAATCATATGAATAAAATGACCTATCAAGGTGGAAACCAATAATACAAGTATTGTAGTCATATCAAAGTGAAGGGGGCATCAAAATGGAGGTAAATTCCACCATGCTAATGTAAACTTCTCAAGATCTTCTTCACCCTGAGAGCTGAAAGCTGAATCAGGCTGAGAATCTGGTTTTTGATAATTGAGTTTCTAACTTAATAAGCTGATGGTTTCATTCATTTTGTTTACACACATGAATGAATATGCACACCACACACAATCATTGCCTCCCCTAAATTAGTTTAGCTTCCGGCACAATTGTTCTGAGCATATAGGGATAGAGTATCCAAGCTCTATATAATTTTAATAGCACCAATAATCCTGTTTATATAAATGTACTTCTATCAGTCTTTACTTACCCAATAAATGATGTGATTATATCTAAATTAAATTTCCAACAGTGAACATATATAAGTTCATAAAAGCAGACCAAATATATGCTATGTCGAGTTTATTAAAATATAAAACAAAAGAATAAGAGAAATTCAAAACAACGGGAAATCCAGGATTTTGTTAGATCAGACACTCTCTTCTAGGTTCCTAACAATGAACATGGTAATGAAGATGAGGCCAACTTACCCCAATAATAATTAATTTATCAATGGCAAGGAGTAACTTCTATTTAAAAAGGTATAAGATATACCTAGACACCTATTTAAAGTGTGTGTTTTATGATTCTGAGGCTAAGAGGTTGAAACTTTGGTCTTTTTCACACGAAACTATCCTGAACAATAACTGCCCTGAAGCATTTCTCTTTTAAGGGTTTTCCAAGTTTGGAAGAAAAATCACTAGAATGCTTTATAACAGCAGAGGGCTTGATGGGAGAAATGACATCACAGTACAATCAAACGTGCAGGGAAAGCATAGTTTGGCAGTTTACAAGGGAAACAGGGCTTTAAGGGTATAGACCAAGAAGACTGGGAGGTACCTGCTAGCCCTGAGGAAGGGGTTAGAAGGCGGTGGGGAGGTGGCACGAAGGAAGTGGGGGAAGACTCATCCCTGAGACACAGACCTCTTGTGCAGCCCTACGACTGAGACTTATGAGAAGATCAGAAAATGCCCCCCTTCCCCACATCCTGCCACCAACCTAATAAGACCTCAGTAACAACAACAGCGGAGTATAGCCTGGAGACCTGTGAGAAGCAGACTTTTTCTGAGAATCAGCACAAAAGGAAGCACCAAAACCAAGACAAAAATAAGGTGACAAGGCGATGGAAAGAGTTTGAAGCCTCTGATGCTCACAGTTACAACAAGCATAAAATACAGCCCAACTACTGGCCGGATGAACAGAAACCTTCACGCTGAACACATATTTAACTCAGCTTCTACTGCCCTATACAAGGTACTTTGCTCTCAACAATAAATTGCAAGGTACACCGAAAGACGAGAAAAAAAAGGCCGAAGAGACAAGGCAATCATCAGAACCATAAGCAGATATGACAGAGATGTTAGACTAATCAGACAGGGATTTAAATTTTATTATGAATAATATGTTCAAAGTTCTAAAGGAATGCTAAAAGATTAACTGAGGCATATTAAAATGTTTAAGTGTTTATTTGAGCAATGATCAATTCCAGTCAGGCAAGTGGTAAGGATTGCTCCACAGCCTGGTGCTCAGGGAGAGATTTTTATAGAGAAAAAGTGGCAGCCAAGCACAGAGATTATTTGATTGGCTGTGTTTGCCTTATTTGGGAAAGCCCCCTTGTTTAAGTAATTTAACAGGAAAAGATAGAGAACCAGTAAGACTAGTTGGGTAATTATCAATAAAGAGATGGAAGCTATAAGAAAGGCTCAAAAGTAAATGCCAGAAATAAAAAAAATACAGAAGCAGAAATGAAGAATGCCAGGGCTGGGCACAGAGAGACTTAACACAGCTGAGGAAAGAATCAGTGAGCTTTAGGGGTGCTGGGGTGGCTCAGTCACTTCAGCATCTGACTCTTGGTTTTGGCTCTGTCATGATCTCAGGGTCATGTTCTCAGGGTCATGAGATCAAACCCCACATCGGGCTCTACACTGGGCATGGAGCCTGCTTAAGATTCTTTCTCTCACTCTCCCTCTGCTCCCCAAACCCCACTCCCACAGTCTCTCTCTCTCTCTCTCTCTCTCTATATATATATATATATATGAAAAAAAATCAGTGAGCTTTAATTTCAATAGAAATTACCCAAACAGGAAAACAAAGAGAAAAACAATGAAAATAGAAACAAGAGAATGTATCTTCAAAAAACTGTGGTACAATATCAAATCATGTAACCTCATCATAGTTGGAACATTAGAAGGAAGAGATAGAGAGAACAGGGCTGAAGAAATATTTGAAGAAATATGGCCAAAGTTTTTCCATTGCAAATGGAGCTACCTTAACCTCACTTGAAGTTTTCGTCATTTGGGTTTCCGGCAGATGCTTGGAAAGACAGGTGTTACACCCTGTGGTGTGGAGGGGCAACCCAGCCTAGGCAAGGTGTTAACCATGAGAAAGACACATTTGGAAATCCGAGAAGATACTCAAGGTTTGTATTTTCAAATAGTTGTATAACTAAATTTTAAAAATACCATTGAACATACATCTATAAATGTAAACTTTCAGTAAGCATAGAGTCCACTTAAAAACTCAAGTACTGTCAAGAACTGTGACCGGTCTGAGATTTGACTTTGTTTGACTTTGTTTGCCTTTGACTTTGTTTGCAAGTGAACAAGTTAGCCTACCACAGCTTCATGAAGCTGGCAGGAGACACAAGACCCCTGAATCAGAAGATGTTAGTATCTAGGCACAACAAGCAGCCTGAGCATCACCATATGTGATCAGCTGCCCTCGCCTCCCAAATCTCACGGGGTGGGGGTGGGGGGGAGCTTCCAAGAGCATGCTGAAGGGCAGAGGGTTTGTGTTCCAGCTGAAGAATCCTGGGTTTAGGAGATCATAACCTTTCACGATAGTCTGCAATGAAATAGGACTGACCTTTTCCCAGAAGGCAGCATTATCTTTATTACACAAGGCTGTAAACAAATCTACCCATTTGCTCTGATAGACACTACTTCTATTCTTCCAAGGTTGTTCGTTACACAAACATTCTTGAGAAGATATTCCAGAACAAAGGCCATTGGGAGTCTGCTCACAAGTCTTGCAGAAAGATCACTGGACCACTGTCTCCCAGGAATGAGCTACCCCTGAAAGATATGCAATAGCATCAGTACCTTGATTCAAAGCATTATTCATATTCACTCTTAGTGTGTTCAATGGAAAAGAACTGTAAAAAGGCTTCTAAAAAATAGTTTAAATTTTTTCAATTAATTAATTAATTTGACAGAGAGAGAGAGATTGCGAGCGCACAAGCAGGGGGAGCAGCAAGCAGAGGGAGAGGGAGAAGCAGCCTTTCTGTTGAGCAAGGAGCCAGATGCCGGGCTGGATTCTAGAACCCTGAAATCATGATCAGAGCCAAAGGCAGATGCTTGACCAACTAAACCATCCAGGTGACCTACAAAAAGTAGTTTAAATAGTCATTATATTTATAGTTCTAATAAAATGAGAATGATTTTTGAAAGATTGTTCTGGAGTTTTGGAAGTCAGTTTTTTTAATGGGGGAAAACGTGGGACAATGTGAAAAGAAAAAAAAAACCTGGGTAAGGTGAACAAGTTTTTGTTTTCTCTAATCATAAAGATCATCTTTCAAAGTTGCTTATTTCAGTTTATAAAGGCTACACATTGTTAATATGTATCTTAACAGGAGGCAAAACACTTGAGTTTTAGGTTCCTAATTCAACTAAAAACACATGGTCAGTTGAATGAGTAGAGTTTACTCAAGTAGAGTCTACTCATGTAGATTGAGTCACTTAAAATCTTAGTTAATTTTTGTAGGATAAAAATTACAGGGGTGCCCGCGTGGCTCAGTGGGTTGAGCCACTGCCTTCAGCTCAGGTCATGATCTCGGGGTCCTGGGATGGAGCCCTGAATCGGGCTCTCTGCTCAGCAGGAAGCCTGCTTCTCCCTCCCTCTCTGTCTGCTTCTCTGCCTACTTGTGATCTCTCTGTCAAATAAATAAATAAAATCTTTTTTTAAAATTACAATATTTATAACAACAAAATATCAGCAGTCATGATTCTTGGTGGAAAATGTCCCTTGGTCAGAGGATTGCAGAAATCCCTTTCTTTCTATGGCCTGATGTGAACAACGTAATCTAGCAATAAAAATACACGTTTCAAAATGTCCACCAATGGTAACTTGAAATAACTCAGTGTGCCTTTTTGGAAGATCTTCTCTCAGTGATGCCAATTATTGTGCTGGGTGTCCACATACTGATGTGAATTCAGGTTCCCCATGTGTTTGATACCAACACAAGAGAAAAGAAATAACCTGGCTGCTATGTATGATATATAGTATTAGTTATCTATCCATTTTCCAAAGTAAGAGATTCTACTCTTCAAAATCTGTTGAAACCTGAGACCTTTTAAACACAGTTAAAGTGGTTTTAAATTACATTCGGCATTCTACTTATCAAAGAAGGACTCCATAAAAATGGAAACACTGACAGTAACTCATTCAAATGAAAGTATAAATGCTAGCAGCTGAACAATCAATCAATATATATTTAGCAAGAGCTAGTAGGTTGCGGGTACTCTGCAAGGAGCTGAACAAAAACTATTTATCATGTAAGAAGGATATTACCTTGTGTTTCACTTAATATCACTGAAATTCAGTTTCCTTGTATATAGAGTTCAAATCAGAAAAAGGATGCTATGTTTCTTCCAAGTCTTGGGTTCTTTGTCCCCAAGTACCTACTTGGCCTGAGCTTAGGTGCCATATGAGTCTCTCCAAATTATATGAAGTCATCATTGTTTTTATTTAGTACCTTTCCACCAGCCCATTGTTCTCCCCCATATTTGGTACACAGAGCCACTTCTTTTCAGATGCCCAGAACCAACATGCTGTCTAGGATTCTCTTTATTTCCCCAATCCTGTGCAAGTCAAGTCTTGGGACCCTTCTGGTTTCTGTACCTTCCTCATTCACACTTGATTTTTAACCAATTTTTAAAAGATTTTATTTATTTTTCAGAGAGAGGGAGAGAGAGAGCACAAGCAGGGAGAGCAGCAGAGGGAAAGGGAGAAATGGGAGAGGGATGTGGGACTCGATCCCAGGACCCTGGTATCATGACCTGAGCTGAAGGCAGGTGCTTAACTGATTGAGCTACCCAGGTGCCCCCCACACCTGATTATTAAAATTTTAAAGTTCAGGTTTTTCTATACATTGAATATTTTGCCTCCTAATTGCCAAAGTGAAGAAAGATTATGAGGAAATTTAGTCCAGTTGTGAGTTTTAATACCTAATATGGAATTTATATATTATATTTCCCAGAGGAATTTTCATTTTAATGGTGGGTTCTAGGGAATAGACTTTCTAAATCCAAGGGAATATGAGTCCTTTTGTCCATTATTACCAACTATCTGAATGTAGGGGAAATTTTCTTAAATTCCCACTATAACAAGGTGAAGAAAAGACACATATAGACTTCACAATGTAAAGGTAGCTGTCTCTTTGCCCAGGATTGAGTCATCCCAACATCAGGATGATTCCCTCCCCCAAATAGATTTTGCTGGGAGCTGGCATTCATTTTAAGAGTCAGAATGAATCCTATTTAATTATAGGCATTTCAAATCCAGGCAATGTGCTATAGCAGAACACGGATAGCATGGAATTTAGAACATAACATCAACAGGTGATCAATAGGCCTTAAATCTTACTTGTTTTGACCCTTCTCTCTCCTGTTTCTCTCAGTAAAATTTAGAAACAAAATTGGTATTACTAAGAGGAAGAAATTTGGAGGATAAAAACAGAGTATGGAGTGGGGGGAAACAAGAAAATGGAAGTGGAAAAAAAGTTTTCCAAGTTTATTTTCCCTAAAATAAGAGTAGAGAAGCATCCATCTTTAACTTCTCATTATGACGTTTCTTAACCAAGGGTGCCGCTTGGTGTCACTTGGGAATTTTTCCAAAATATGTACCCTGGTAAGCAACAGCTATGGGGAACATCATGAATATTAACTCAAGAGTTGCTTAGGATATTTGTCTTCTGTGGTACCAGTTCCATGCTGTATTCATATGTCATGAGACTGGACCAGTGGTGGCAGCAATGTGGAATTTCAGTGAGGAAAATTTCTTAACAAATTTTATCTGTTTTCCATGAATTGAGTATGGTTCGAGTCATATATGTCAAAGACCTGAATAACTAACAGGCAATGAGTTAAACATAAGGATCAGTGCTTCACTAAATATAGGACTGTAAATTTAAGAAAAAATATTTTTGAAATCTGATTTTATTCCTTCCGTCCAAAGTCAGTCTTTACTTAAATACTGTTCCCACTGTGAAGAACATTGCTCTCTGGAATCATAGCATGTGGGGTATTAACTTTTTGTGGGTACATTTACTAAACCACTCGATTGCAAAAACTGTCACTTCACTGTCCAATAATTATGGCTTTTCCTATTCAGCATATAGTTGATAGTTTACTTCCAGAATGTGAATTTTTCACCTTTTGTCTCCAGTAGCTATAGCTGTTGAATTTTCCATTATAATCTAAACCTAAAGGACCAATTTTTTAAAAATTCCTAATATCCCAAGGCACTTTGCTTCTTTAGACATGAATATTAAATAGGGTGAAAGCTTAAAACCCTTGGTGGCAAGTCCCGTCAAGAGAGGCCACATGAGGACATTCAAAATACAACTAGCCAACTCACATTCTATTGTGGGATTAATTAGCTGTGAGCTAGAGAGTCAGTGTTGTAGGAAAGGTACTTTTCCATAGAGCTTTTGTCACATGCTTCTGCCAGGTCCATTTTTTTTTTTTTTCTCCAGTTTCAAGCCATAGTTTGAGGGAAAAGCAGCTGGATGTGGTGGAAGGAACCGGAGACAGAGGAGGAGGGCTCTGGATGATCCCACTCTCTTTACATTACACCTTGCCCAGACAGCAACTGACGAGTTACTTCCTCTGAGAAAGTCATTCTCTTTTTCCAGATTGACACCATTAGAGGAAGCTATTCTTAACCCCCGGATCAAGTAAGCTGGCTAAAAATGAAAGTGAAATCTTTTAAGTTAGAAAATTTTATACCATTGTCAGTTTGGTAAGAAGAAAGAATGAAAAAAAAAAAAAAACCACCACTCTCCATCTAGCAGAGAGGAAAAAACTCTCTTCTTTTCAAAATCTTATGATGTTTTTTCAGTATGTTGCTCAGAATTGAAGAAAGGGCTCATTTCTTGACTATCACCATGATTTTCACTGAGATTTGTATTCAATGACGCCTGAAGATCACACAGAAACCCTGACACTAGTGTAGGCTAGAGCCTGCCGTCTGAACTATGAAAAAGGGTGATTGTAGATCCATCAGAGGGCTAATTAGAAAGTCTTTTACTCTTCCGGCCAGGCAGCTGCTCTTGGTTTTAGCTACTTTCTTTGGACACATCTTCCCTTTTATTCTATAACTTGATAGACTTTATAAAGTGCTGGAAATTTTTAAATGTATTTTCTCTTAAAATTAAAATAATGTAGTACAAATGAGATTATTGAAGACCTATGTGTTTTTCTGAACCACCAATTAGCATTGGTATTTTTAAATTTCTATTAAAAATATTTTTATATTTCTATTCTTTAATTTCTATTAAAATTTATTAAATTTCTATTAAAATCATATTAAATTTCTATTTAAAATGTATTTCCATTTTTTAAAAGATTTTATGTATTTATTTGAGAGAGAGAGACCAGAAGCGGTGGGGAAGGGCAGCAGGAGAGGGAGAAGCAGACTCCCTGCTGAGTAGTCCCAGGACCTGGGGGTCATGAACTGAGGCAAAGGTAGACCCTTAACCAACTAAATCACCCAGGTTCCTGGCACATTTCTATTTCTAGTAGACCATGCCAATTAGGGTGATTGTACTGTGTTTCAAAGCTTTCAGTAATATTGTTCAATAGTTAAAATTTTTTCTCCTTTGAATACAAGGTTGGAATTTATGACTTTTGGGCTTCATAAAGCTCTGTATGTTCTGATTTTGTTTGTTATAGAGCAGGTTTTTTCTGAGGAGACTTTACATATTGAGTCCTAAATGTTTACATTCATTGCAGATTTCATGGGTTTTTGTCATACCCTATTCAAGCAGGCATTCATCTCTAAAATCCACATAGTTCCCCAAAACTACAGTAATGAGAGTAAGTGATTCAATTATGGATTCCACTGACAAAGAATCAAGCCAAACTACATTGTAATTCAATTGAATTATTATGACAGCTAAGATATAGTCAACAAGATATAGTCAATTTTATGTAACATAAAATTATTGATTAAAATATAATCACAATGATTGTGAACAGCTTTTTTGCTTTTTGAAATAGTGTCTTTTCCTGAAACAAATGTGTTTAACTATTGCCTTGAAAGATATCAGGCATTCTGTGAATGTATTTACATTAACCTATTTTTTTCTGTTGTACATGAATCCTAACTGCCTTCAAAAGGCCTTCTCTTTTTAGGATTTGGAAGGTATTTAAGACACTAATAATGATGTGGGGCACCTGGGTGGCTCAATGGGTTAGGCCTCTGCTTTGGGCTCAGGTCATGGTCTCAGGGTCCTGGGATCAAGCCCTGCATTGGGCTCTCTGCTCAGCAGGGAGCCTGTTTACCCCTCCCTCTCTGCCTGCCTCTCTGCCTACTTGTGATCTCTGTGGGTCAAATGAATAAATAAAATCTTTAAAAAAAAAAGACACTAATAATGATGTGACTATTTCACTTACTAATAAAAGAGTTATTTATTTATTTTAGAGAAAGCACCAGTGGCAGGGGCAAAGGGAGAGAAAGATTCTCAAGCAGACTCCGCACCGATCACATAAGCCGATGTAGGGCTCAATCCCACAACCCTCACACCACGACCTGAGCCAAAATCAAGAGTCAGACACTTAACCAACTGAGCCACCCAGGCGCCTCATGACTATCTCACTTCTGTGGAAGGAAGATTCAGACACAATATCAAGTTGAAAAGGAAAGAAGTTGGTTTGTTCAGACTTGGAGAAGGTCCAACTTACTAAATAAAAAACACGAGAGGCATTTAAAAGAAATAAAAAAGCATTCTTAGCAAATTTACATTAATTTATGGTGCAAAAAGAAAAAATATTTTCTTCTCATTATTATGCATACAAAAATAATGACATGTCCTCTAACAACAGCATTGTGAATGTCAGTGACACTATTTTTATTATGGTAGCAGTAACTTGCAAAGAAAGTTCAAGGTTTATTTATTTGGGGCACTAGAACTGAGCAGGATTATCTTTTTTTTATTATTATTTTTTGCTATCCAAAGGTGCAAAGTTTGTGTTTTTGTCTGAGTATGGGACTATGGGACATGGGGTACATGTCTGTGCACACTGCAGTAGGACCAAGGGTGAGTTTTTGTTCCAATGTCTCTCACTGTAGACAGACCTTTCCCCCTAAGGCATGGTTTGACCACATGCATTAAAGAAAAGTAATATCATTAATTTCATATTTTATTTGATCAGTTTCATTTATGGGAACTAGAAGAGGTATTAATTAATACATACAATGCTCTGTAATATCTGGCTTTAAAAACAGAACCACAGTAAGAATCTGTCAAAATCCTAGAGAAGAACACAGACAGCAACCTCTTTGACCTTGGCTGCAACAATTTCTTGCCAGACATGTCTCCAGAGGCAAGGGGCTCAAAAGTAATAATGAACTATTGGGACTTCATCAGGATAAAAAGCTTTTGCACAGCAAAGGAAACAACTAACAAAATGAAAAGGCAACCTACAGGATGGGAGAAAATATTTGCAATTGACATATCAAATAAAGGGCTAGAATCCAAGATCTATAAAGAACTGATCAAATTCAACACCCCAAAAACAAAAACAAAAAAATCCAGTCAAGAAATGGGCAGAAGACATGAACAGACATTTCTCCAAAGAAGACATACCAATGGCTAACAGACCAATGAAAAAATTTTCAACATCCCTCGGGATCAATGGAATACAAATCAAAACTACAATGAGATAACACCTCACACAGGTCAGAATGGCTAAAATTGACAATTCGGGAAATGACAGATGTGGAGAAACGGGAGCCCTTTTACACTGTTGGTGGGAGTGAGAACTGATGCAACCACTCTGGAAAACAGTATGGAGGCTCATCAAAAAGTTAAAAATAGGGGTTTTTGTTTGGCTCAGTGGGTTAAAGCCTCTGCCTTCAGCTCAGGTGGTGATCTCAGGCTCTACCCCCGCATCAGGCTCTCTGCTCAGCGGGGAGCCTGCTTTCCCTCCCTCTCTCTGACGGCCTCTCTGCCTACTTGTGATCTCTCTCTCTCTCTCTGTCAAATGAATAAATAAAATCTTAAAAAAAAAAAGTTAAGGGCACCGGGGTGGCTCAGTGAGTTAAGCCGCTGCCTTCAGGTCAGGTCATGATCTCAGGGTCCTAAAATCGAGTCTTGCATCGGGCTCTCTGCTCAGCAGGGAGCCTGCTTCCCTCTCTCTCTCTGCCTGCCTCTCTGTCTACTGTGATCTCTCTCTGTCAAATAAATAAATAAAAATCTTTAAAAAAAAAGTTAAAAATAGAACTACCCTATGGCCCAGTAATTGCCCTACTAGATATTTATCTGAAAGATATGGAAATAGTGACTCAAAGGAGCATGTGCATCCCAATGTTTATAGCAGCAATGTCCTCAGTAGCCAAACTATGGGAAGAGCCCAGATGTCCATCAACAGATGAATGGATAGAGAAGATATGGTATATAGACACAACGGAATACTGTGCAGCCATCGAATGAATGAAATCTTGCCATTTGCAACGATGTGAATGGAACTAAAGGGTATTATGCTATGAAAAAAAAGTCAGTCAGAGAAAAATAAATACCATATGATTTCACTCATATATGGAATCTAAGAAACAAAAACACATGAGCATAGGGTAAGGGAAGGAAAAATAAAATAAGATAAAAACAGAGAGGGAGTCCAACCATAGAGGCTCTTAACTATAGAGAAAAATTAAGGGTTGCTGGAGGGGTAGTGGGTCAGGGGATGGGGAATTGGGTTATGAGCATTAAAGAGGGCACTTGATGTCATGAGCACTGGGTATTATATGCAACTGATGAATCATTAAATTCTGCTCCTGAAACTAATGATAACAACATATGTTATGTTTAAACAAAAAATTAAAATTAAAAAAAATGGCCACAGTGTTCTAAGGCTTACAAGTTAATATCCATGTGGGGGGATTTGTAAAACCTTGAGGATTGTAATTTACTGTTATGGATCAGAAATATTTTTCTGTCTCTTTAAGCTTATCTACTCAGATCAGGAACCAGGAATCACTGAACTTAACACTGGCTGCATTTTTTCTGTGAAATCTATAACCTATAAAAGCTATGACCAGTTCCTTCTTAGAGATTCCCTTGTCTGCTGATATTCCTGACCTATCTGTCTGAAACTAATATTCTTTACTATTTGTAGATATGGGATTATATGTGTCACAGAACAAAACCAGACCATTTTCCTGGGAGAATATTAAAGGCATAATTATAGCACATGAAGCATAGCTCTCATTTCTTACAGAGACTGTCATGCCAAATTAAACATATCTTTGTCATGGTAGGGTTGTAAATTTTTAAACTTTTTTTTAATTTGAAAAAAAGAATAGAGTCTCACTGAACCTATGTAAATAAGTAGATAGTCAGGAAGTATAGGAACTCAGTAAAAATACTTGGTCTATTGTTTAACTACTGTTTTAAGTAGACCTATAGATGGGACCCATAAATATCATTTTTTTAAGGTAACATGCACACACACACAGAGAGCACACATACACAAGAAAGTATTTAAAGGAACCTAACATAACTTCATATGAATTTTTATGTAAGTATACTACATAACCACCATTCAAATATCAAGATGTAGACTCTTTCTAGCACCTTCAAAATTTCTGAATATTCTGACTTCTATTACCATGGATTAGTTTTGCATGTACTTGGGCTTCATGTGAATGGACACATGGAAAAGAGGCAAAAAGTCGTCCATAATTTCTCTTTATTATCCTTTCATTGTCTGCAGGCTCTTCAATGTTTCCCTTCTTATAATCTTATCAATTCCTTTCTAAAAATCTTTTTAAAAACCAACTTTCAGCTTTTCAAGTTTCTTATTTTTCTGTTTTCTGTTCCATTGATTTTTTTCTCTTATTATTTTCTTCCCTCCACTTTTTAAATTTAATTTGCTCTCCTTTTCTAAGCTTTTTGAGCTGGAATATTAGAGAATTGATTTTAAAACTTTATTCTGTCCAATATATGTACCTGAAGTTACAATATTCCCACTTACTGTTACTCTAACTACATACAACGAATTTGGTATGTTGTATTCTTTAGTTTCATTTATATCAAATTGTATTCTAGTTTCCTACATGAATTTTAAAATCAATTCAATATTAGATATGTGCAGCTTAATTCCCAAATATTAAGGGATTTACAGGTATCTTATTGTTATTGATCTCTAACTTAATTCTGCTGTGGTCAGAGAATATATCTAAGAAGTATGTAGGTGATTGTTTTCTGTAGTTGAGGGATACCGATGAGAAAAGGAATGTCTGAAATGAATCCCTGGATTTCAACAGTGTGACAAGAGTGACATAGACTAAGTAGTGGCACTTGTTTTTTCTGACTTTTGTTGTTTCTGATTTGGTTCTTTGAAATGTATTGAGACTTCTTTCATGATCAGCACGTAGTATATCTTAGTGATTATTCTCCATACACTGGAAAAAATATTTATTCTGAAGTTGTGAGTGTTCTCTAAATGTCATTTGGTCAAATTTGTTAATATTTGTTCAAACCTTCTTTACTCTTAATGACATTTTTTCCCCCTGCATGTCCTGTAAGTTACTGAGACTGTAGTATTAAATTCTCCAACTATGATTTGGGGTTATTAATTTTTCCTTCTATATCTGACAATTATGCTTTCTTCTTACTCTTTGTTTTTTTTTTCTCCATCTTTTTTTTTCTCTTTTTTCTTTTTCCTTTTGCATTTATTGAATATGTTTTAGTATTCCATTTATCTCCTATTTTGGATTTTTAGCAATAAATCTGTTTTATTTATTATTTATTTATTATTACATTTATACTAATTCAACTGTAATGTAAGAAACTTATAATACCTACCTTTAGTTTTGCAACTAAATAATTGTCATGTATTTGTTTCTGCATATATTATAAACTCCACCATCTATTGCTAATATATTAGAGACTCAATATTCTTAAAAATTAAGAAAAAAAACCTCTTATATATACTTATATTTTCTGGAACTCTTCTTCTTTCCTGTAGATCAAGTTTTCTGCTTAATAGTATTTCCCTTTAAACTGTGGGACTTCCATGGTGTCATCAAGGTACAGAGTAACAATGCCTCATGGTAAGGTAAGAAAGTTATAGTACCTCTGTACTAACTTAGGAAGGAAAGCTGAAGAGCTAGCATAAGCCTACAGTAAGACAGGGAAGATGTACTTCAGTCCCTGTCAGGTAAATTCAAACTGTTTCTGATGTTCTTTGGTCACTGATAGAAAGAAAATGCATTATCTGTCAAAATTACTAGATGTGCACCAGTAGCAAAGGTCAATATTGATTTTCTCCTCTAAAGAACCCACTTCTGAAATAGCAGCTACCTTTGGAATTACCATCTGATTAAGCTTCCAATAATCCACTGTCATTCGCTATGATTCATCCAGCTATATTAAATAAGGTGATAGGAATTACCACCCCTATATTTTTTCAAGTCTTTGAGGGCAGTACTAATATCTTTGATTTTATACAAGAATGCTATTGTTATATTTCAGTATGATTAAGAAGCTCCGACAGCTTTGACTTTCTCTTGATGATGCTTCTGAAGCCATGGATCAAGGAGTCAGAGTGGGGTTTCTGCCAATTTCTAATTGTACTTATTTAAGTGTTATCATTGGGTACAAAAGTAACTACAGAATAGTGTTACAGACCCACTGAGACAACTGTAAGAGAACAACAGAGCAAAATTCCATTTTCATCTAACCACTGATGCTCTTCATGTCCAGGATTTGTGCTACTTCAGAGCCAATCTCCCCATAATCTTGATAGGACTGGGTATTTTCCTTTTCCTGGTGCTTAGTAACTCTAATAAATAGTTTCAAGTAGAGGAAAGTTTATAGTACTATGGTATAGAAGATTTATAGTAAATAAAGATATTTATATCATTAAGGGATCTTCTGCCAATTATATCCACATTCCCAGTGAGTTACTTCTGACAATTGCATGGCCAATGTAATTCTCTTTCATGAAATTGAGGTCAAGGTGTTTTTCACCAAACTTAAGGTTATATTCACTAAAGAGATTAAGTAGTGTTTCCATGTACTTTTCATTTATTTCAGTCTTAGAGACCCCATCATCCACTAGCCACTAGCAAAGATCCCCATGGATGAAACAGTTCATTCCCTTGTTCCCTCATTGTGTCTGTCATACTAATTCTGCTTCATTGTCTCTGGCAATGAAATACTACCATGAGGATTTCATAACTGCCACTGAAAACAGGGGGGAGACCATAGTTAGAGGGTGAGTAGACTGCATAAGATATATCTATTCTAAAATGTCAATTTCCCTATATGTTGGTGTCCCTCTTGTATATAGCATCAAACAATTTTAACTTCATTCAGCATAGACCATAGTTGAATTCTATTCTTTTAGTTAACCAACTAAGGAACCATTTATAACTGCTCAAGGTAGCACACTGAATCCAGAAACTTTGATAAATGCCCTCTATTGATAAATTTTGTCTTATCTAAGAATTTGTTATTTTCTCCATGGTGTATCAATCACTGAAAAATCCATATACATATTCTCCATGTTTTTACCAATACAGATTAGCTCAAATATTAATTCTTTTGACATGTAAAATTTCTTTTCTTAGTTTGACTTGGCAAATGGCCCTGTTGGGCATGTTGAGATCTGATTCTAGCTAACAGATTAGAGATTGTGGAGGCATTAATAGTGGTAGAGTATAAAGATGGCTAGCAATAACCCTTGGTAATGTTATTAAAGGACCTTCAAATGAGGTAAACCATACTCTTCAGACTGTAAGGTGGGGCTGTTTCTGTTCAGTGCTGTCTGGAGTTGAGGTGCTCAGTCACCTGAATCCTTCCAAATGTCATTATTCTAACTCCCAAAGCCTTATTTTTTCCCCTAAATTGAAGGTCTTATGTTCACATAAAAAAAAATGTAGCTGTAATTCAGACTATACTGTAGATTCTCCAGCTTATAGCCACAGATTCTGTGTGTAAATCTGAGATACAAGAGATGAGACACTGACTTGAATTGGGAATGTAGAGCCTTGAGTTTGTCATATTCTTTCTTTAGCTCTCAAATACAGTTAAACGCAGTGAAGCCATCCAAAATTTTGTATTCTTCATATGCACTCTTCTATGATATAATAGTTGCCATGTGGTCAGTCCAAGCCATGCCTTTAACGGGCACTTTATTCCAATCAGTCATTTCTTCTTAAGAAACTATTTCGCCACTGGTTGACAGACTACTGGTATTCTATACTCCACTCAAACCAGACCTTCATACCTTCAAATCCAGTCAGGTCACATGACCCATTCCAGATTCTACTGATTCCCTGTTTAACAGTCACTTCATTCTGCGGGGTGCCTGATGGCTCAGTTGGTTAAGCAACTGACTTTTGGTTTTTGATCAGGTCATGATCTCAGGGCGGTGAGATCAAGTTCCACACTGGGCTCTGTGCTCAGCTCAGAGTCCGCTTGAGATTCTCTTTCTGCTCCTCTCCCCACTTTCACTCTCTTAAATAAATAGATAGATAAATAAATATATGATTTTTTTTTTAAATTCTCTTGACTCTTTATCAGTCTGAGCTCAGCTGCAAAAATAAAAAAACAATCTATAATTTTTTTTATTATAAGGAGTTTGTGAGAAATTAGCACCTTACAAAACAGGTGAAAGTGTTGAAGAGAATGCTCTGGACTAGAGCTCTAGGAATTATTACTTGAAAAATACCACAGAACAGACCAGATGAAGAAACATTTACTCGTGACATAATCTGGAAGTTTAGGTACCTCAACTCTATCAGTTATTAGCTTGAAGATGTTACTACAATTAACTGTAATTCATGAAACAGAAAGTTGCTTCTAGTCTGCTTTTACTAGAAGAATGATACCTCGGATGCGATGGATGAATTGGTTAGGAAGCTGCTGCTAGAATCTTAGCCTACAGAGTTGTACTACCTTTGCTGCACTTGTATGAGAAAATAACATTTCTGTCTGACTGCTACCTCTCTCTCTACTAATCTCAGTTTAAAATCCACCTCAGTGCAATACAACACAATTCATAAAGTCTAAATAACTCCAAAAACCAATCTGCATGGAATTCTGGGACACAGAGTGTTTATCACGGCCTTCTCTATTGCACAGAATGATACACCAGATGCGGAGCCAAGTTGGTCTAGCATATTTGCCACAAACACCATTCTATCTTTCTCAGAATTTGAATTGAGGATTATATCCTTCTCTGTGAAACCACATCCCCTCCTGATACAATTATACTATACTAGTATAATGATACTATTATTTCAGGTTACCCGTCCCCTCCAAAATTCATCCTTTTCATTCTCTAGTTCTGTCTTACTTTCCTCTGTTGACCAGCAAATAACAAAAGTTTCATGGGCCTCCATCTCAGGAGATCATTTCTTCTTCTCCAGACAATCTCGTTCATTTTTCACAATTTCATATGTCCAGCTCAGTGTGCTATTAGAGCTATTTAAGCAATAGTATAATAATATAATAATACAATAGTATATCTAATTGTCTACCAGGTATCTCCAGTTGCATGTCTCTTCAAGGTCCCTAATTTAATGGAAGGAAAGTGAACTTTTAAACATCCCCTATTGCTCCTATCTTATTTAAAGTTACTCAACTTGTTGGTTACTACATTACAACAACTAGACCCTACTTCCAGTTTGAAAACAGATTGAGCTTTTTTCCATCCCAAGGCCTTTTTATGTGCTCTTCTGGATTTTTGCATGCCTGGTTCATTTATATCATTTTAGTTCCATCTAAAATTTCATTTTCTCTATGAAGTCAAGGAGAATTTAGGTCACTTTCACTAAATGAGTAACCACTATTCTCTGTCTCAGAAATTTTTGCCTGCCTCCATTTACCTTACTTTGAATTTTTCACTTGTTTCGTGTCTCCTCCATTCTACTGCAAGGGGTGAGTAAAAAATTAATCTATTGTGTTCAACACTATAACCCTGGTACCAAGCATTGTACATGGAACGCAGTTAATTTTTTTAAAAGATTTGTTTGAGAGAAAGAGAGAGAACTCATGATAGAGCACAAGAGTTGGAAGGGGCGGAGGGAGAGGGAGAAGCAGACTCCCCACTAAGCAGGGAGCCTATCTCTGACAGGGGCTGGTTCCCAAGACTCCAGGATCATCACCTGAGCTGAAGGCAGACACTTAACCAACTAAGCCACCCAGGTACCCCTAATTTTTAATATTTGTTGGAGAAATGAAAAACAATAAAAGAAGAAGAAATATTTATTTTCCCAGATACCAACTGCATGAGACCTATGAAGAATTGTGAAAAAGGGGACGCCTGGGTGGCTCAGTTGGTTAAGCGGCTGCCTTCGACTCAGATCATGATCCCAACGTCTTGGGATCGAGTCCCACATCGGGCTCCTTGCTCGCCAGGGAGCCTGCTTCTCCCTCTGCCTCTGCCTGCCACTCTGTCTGCCTGTACTCGCTTTCTCTCTCTCTCTCTGACAAATAAATAAATAAAATCTTTTAAAAGAATTGTGAAAAAGTTAGAAATTAAGTAATTACTGTAATCAAGTCTCTCATTAAACTCTAAAGTTTAAACCATTCATTTATCCACTCATTCATGTTTGAGAATCTATTATATTCCAGACATATAGCCTTAAAAAAAGGGGTGGGGGGAATCCAATTTCTGGCTTCATAGAACTTAAATTCTTCTATGGGATATAGGTAAGAAAAAAAATTATAATATAGTATACTATAATGTAGTATGATAAGATATATGGCATGAGGTGACATAATGTAACAGGACAAAACATAGTATCAGGTACCATGATAATTAATTATGTCCATGGATCCATTTTGCTCCTAAGAATGTCAGGGCTATTTTTTAAATAGAATAGATTCTTTCCAAGGCAAAGAAAATTCTGAACATATATTCCTGCTGCTGATTCTATATGATTTATCTCCTTTAAAAAGCTGACATTTGTAAATACTATTTCATTATTTAATTACAATATTTCATAGTAAACCTTAACAGGTTAGTGTATGGTAAAGTTAAATGACTACATGGAAAATGAATGAAAATCTTAAAACAAATTAATAATTTACTTGCATTCTCTGTGAACTTTAAATAGTTAATCATGCCTAGACTGTGCCTCATCTCAGTGAGTGCACCCCCCCATTTGGAGGTTGGGCTGGTCATACCACCCACACGCTTTGATCATTACCTAGATATGCAGTGGTCATGTCAGTAGCTAATTGCCCACGTTACCTTCTTCATTTTTCTTGTTAAAGAGAGATTTTTTAAATGAGCTCAATATATCTGCCTTTTTAACAGAATTATTAATAATACGTACACCCTCATTTATTATTTGGTCTTTTTTTCCTGAGCTCTTCTTTCTTTGATAAATCTGTAAAGCCTGGTACACTGTTAAAAATCATTTTGCTCTGACTTTACCTTGCTAACCCCTGTACCTGAAATTATAACACATAGATATCTTACAGTTTATTCTGGCCTGGAGTTGACCTAATTTGCCAAATTTATTCAGCTGAATTTTAAAACTTAAAATAAAGCACATTTGACCATAAGTAGAATGAGAGAAGACTTAGTTAATGAGTACAGCATGAAAAATGTGAAATAAAATAAACAAAGCATTAGGATCAACAACAACAGAATGCAGTAATTTACATGAAGATCTGGCTGTAAGTTCCCAGAAGCAACTTTTTTTTTTTTTTCAGAAGCAACTTTTAAGAAGGAAATATGAACATTAAAAAAAAAAAGTCTCTTTCTTTCTTTATATTTTCAAAACAGGCATGTTTCTCCTGGTGCTAAAGTCTAAAATGTATTTCCCCTTTAAGCTATGATTAGGAACATTGAATAATTTAAGTATGTGATTTTCACTAAGTTACTTAACTTTCCTGTCTCATGTTCTTCACCCGCAAAATGGCTTAAATATTGTACATCTTATATATCTTCCAATGTTGCTGAAACAATGAATTATAAATTGATTTTTCATTCAATGAATGTTTACTAAGATACTAGTATTTCAGGTACAGATCTAGGTACTGAAGATAAGTAGTGAACTAAACAATAAGTGTCTACTCTCATGAGTCTATCCTCTATAGAAAAAGAGAGAAAACAAACAAATGAAAAGATTACAGCATGCCAGATAATGGTAAGTGTTTTGAAGAAAAATAGTGAGAGCTAAGGGGAAGGTGGAAAGGTGTATGTGTGTTTTGAATAAGCTGCTCAGGCAAAAACTCTTTAAGAAGGTGGCCTTTGCCTAGAGACTCGAATGAAGTAAGGGAGATAAACACATAAAGATCTAGGGAAGGAGGATTTCTGGAAGAAGAAATGGCAAGAATAATGTCCTTGAAGTAAAAATTAAAATAATAGATTTGGGTAATGGTAAAAATGTTAGCCGGCCAAAAAAGAACAAATGAAGGGAAGCATGGACTAAGAGAAGGGGTCAGAAACATAGGCTGGGCTAAATGAAGTAGACCTTTTTGCCTGTGATAAGGAGTGAAGACTTTATTCTGAATGGACTGGAAACCAATGGTGGGCTTTGAACTGTGACATGATTTTATTTCCATTTTTAAAAAAAGATTAGTAGGACGGTTCTGTTGAGAACTGGCTGCAATAGAACAATAATAGACCTGTGGCATATTGACAAGATGGGTTTTAGAGTAGTTGAAGAGCTTTATCCTAGGAGACTGATGAAAATTTTGGGAGGGAGTTAAGTTTGCTCTGTATCTTGAGTGTAAATGTGAGATCTGATGCTCATGGAGCAGTTGTGATGTATAATGGAGTCAAGTATGACACCATGGAGAAATAGGTTTCCAGAGGAAAATCCATAGTTTTGGTTTAGACATTTTAAGTTAGGCACACTCATTATTCATTCAAGTGAAGGAGGCATGAAGACAATTGAATATACCAATCTGGAGCTCAGGGAAGAGTCAGGACTACAGGTGACATCTAAAGTTTTGGGACTGCATTAATATCAGCTTATGAGTAAACTTACATAGATAAGAGAAGAAGGTGGAACACTTAGTACTGGGACACTCCAAAATTTAGCCTTGGGGCAGAAGGACAGAAAGATGAGAATCCTGAAGAAGTGACTAAAAACTAGTACTTAGTATAATAGAAAGAAAGCCAAGGGAATTAAATACCCGAGAACACATGTGAAAAAAAACTTGTTTCAAGAACAAAGAAGTGACCATTAATGAATGTCAAATGCTGTTGAGATCAAGAAAATATACTAAGAATAGACCTTGGATTTGGCAAGACAGGAATCACTAGTGACCTTGACAGTGAAATAGTGAGTTGAAATCCAGGAGGATGTCAAGCATAAGAGAACATGGGAGGTAAGGAAATGGAGACACAATACACACACAAGACTTATGAGTTTTGCTGGAAAGGTCTTCACAGTTCATTTATACTCTCTTAAGTTGATCTACATGCTTTCCCCCAGACCTTCCTGCTCCTAATCCTCTTTCTCCTTCCAGGTCCTTCCAGGTCCTAAACAACCATAGCCTATGAGTCTGTATATTCTCATCTGGATTACTCCATTTTCTGTACAACGTGGATGACCAGGTGCTTCATCCCCAAAGCTTTATGCATTGGGAGCAGTTCCTCTCACCACTGTCTTTCAGGGTCACCTCTGGGTTTAGCAGCAGTCCATTCATAAATTAAGTGTGAACTTTTTTCTCCTCTATCCTATCAGCTGGTCATATGGGACTCTGTGAAGCCACATTGAGCAATAAATATGGACAAGAGGCACAGTACAATATCGGTGGGCGACATGACAGACAGTGTACTCTTTGGCCCTGCCTTTGCCTTATCCCAGATATGCCACTTCTGTCTTACAATAATTGCTGGGCCCACTGAACCTTATGTGTCAGGAAGCCTAACAGAGCCCAGTTCGTGCTGGTCATTTCTGCTACATGGTTGATTCATGTCCCATAATAGATGCTCATTCTCTATTAAAACCCAGGAGCATATCAGCTGCTATTTTTTGAGTGGTGTACAATTTTCTGTCAAAGATGATACGGTTGTACTCCAGAAATCAAAGGGTCTATGTTATGATTATCCTCATAGGGCTTGCTATAAATTCCACAAGGTTTCTTTTTCAATCACAGATATATCTACAACCAAAGTCTGTGATCCCCATCTCAAAGGCTGCTTCCTGAAGAGTCCAACCGCAACAGGTCTCTAATATCTTCCATCTTTTAAACAAGTTTTAAAATAATAGACATGCAACAACAAAACCATTATTTCTTTTACAAGACAAGAAGTTAAAAAAACTTTTTAAGTCAAACATAAAATTAATATAATACACCTTAATACAATATTATCCTGTTTTTCTTTATCAGAAATATTCCACCACTGAGCCTTCACCCATATGTAGGGGTAGGAGTACATGGACTATTCTCACAAATGCCAATGGTGAACAATAATACATAGCTGGGATGTACTCAGTTTAGGGCCATAATAATTTTCAGAAATTTTACACATTAATTGTTGAAAAATCACCTAAAACATGCCAACATGTACAGTTGGAATTGAATCAGCCCTTCCATTTTAAAATCATATAATCTCAAATCTAGAACCTGTCTGGCCAATGTAGAAAGAGAGTTCTAGAAGGTGGAGCCTCTATCTTGACATGTTTCATCTTTTCTGTATAGAAAACTACCAATCTTTAATTACATCTCTAGCCAATTTATTTAGCATAATGTTATTTTGCTATAAAAATTCATGTGCTGCAAAAGAAATATTTACAGAATAAAAGACAGTCATTGAAAGCTTAATTACATTATCTCTAGAAAATATCATAACTCCAACAATTTTAAAGTCAAAAGTTTTCAAAATAAAGAATGTTGTATAAGCTTTAACCTACAGAACTGACTTGTGAAGTCTCTCAGTTCAAGCAAAAGAAAAATATTTCACTTCCAATTAATCAGTAGATCCTGACAATAAAATTGCTAATAATATCTTGAGCTCTAAAAAATTTAATTTCTTTACCTATTAGACCAACCAATGGTTTTCAAAATTTGCTGTGCGAGGTAGTAAAAATACATTGGTCATGGCCAAATTCAACCCAGATCTATAAGCAAAACAGCATTGCTTTTGTCTGTTGTACATTGTAGGCTCTTGAAAATGTATACCTCTAGAAGATGATCTTGGAAAGCAAAAGAGTAGTTTGTGTACCACTGTCCTATGACTACTGCATTCTACATATAGTTGAGCTGATCCATGCTGATCTTGTAAATTTCTATAAGCCTATTCTCCAAGGTCAAAACCTGTATGAAAAATTTGGGAGTTACAATCAATATCTCTAAAATAGTTGACCCTCTTGATTATATTCATGAGAGATTTTGGTGGAGAGAAATAAGGGATATCCAGAAGATGGGTGTTATATACACAAAAGACTATTCAGAATTGTATTTTGGGAACTGTTATTCAATTTAATAAAGTTATGTATTCAAAACGCTAATTTTTCCCTAATCTTTTAGTTTAACTTTTAGAGTTCAGCAAAGTTTTAAGTTCAGAAAATTTTAATATTATATTAATGATTGTGCAGATTATAATGAACATTTTGGGGAGAGTTTTGGATGTTTGGTTTCATTTATGTATATTTATACACATATACCTACATATATATGTATATTATATCTTCTGACATACTTTAAATGACATTCAAATTTAGGGATTCTTTTTTGTTTTAAATACTTTAATAACTCAATCAATAAACCAGATCTTCCCAAATACTAAAATGATTTCATTAATCTAAAAATGAAACATAAAAATGTAGTGAGGTTAACATTTTCTTGAAAGTTCTAGTTCTGTAAGAAAACACAGTAAGATTTCAACTTAAAATCGTTTCTAAATAAACTACTCACTTATACATCTAAATTAAAGTTGTAAGGCTTTACTTTAAATGCCAAGATTCTCTCAAATATCAGAGTAAATAAAATGTTAGTCATACACAAATTCCTTCTTAACAAAATATTTATACTATGATTTTCATTTCTTTTTGTAAGTAGATTTTATGATGTGCTGCTGTGGTAAACTATATTCTCTAAAAATGGTGACAACAATATTTCTGGTAATACCATTGAGTGGCCGAGTCTATTTCCCTGCTTCCTAAACTTAGGCAAGATTTTGTCATTGCCTCAAAACGAGAATGCAGAGGAAGTGATATGGCCACCATGCTGTAAGGAAAGCCCAGGCCACAGAGAGAGACTGACAGCACAAGCTCAGGTCCTGCCTGAAAGCTAGCATCAAATACCACACATGTGAATAAGCAAATCTTCCGATAATTTCAGCCCCCCAGCCTTCAAATTTTTGCAGCTGATGTTGAGAGGTACAGAAAAGAATTATCCCCACTGAGCCCTCCCCAAATTGCAAATTTGTAAGCAGAATACAAGTTGTCCATTGTTTTAAGCCACAAAATTTTGGGTAGGTTTGTTAAGCAAAGGTAGATAATTAATACATCTGCTCAGAAACCCCCTTTAGTACTGTGACACCCGTTTCCCCAGCTGGTGGGAGTGTAGCTGATGGGTAGGTTGTCAGCAGAGTCATTCTCCAGAAATTGCCTTTACCTAAAGAGATTCGCCACACAATGTCCTCGTATCTTGTCCTCTTGGAGCCAGCTCACGTCAAATGACTGGTTATTGTAGGAATGTTACCTTACATGCCTTTGTCCTAAACATCATCAAAGTGGAAAACTTTGAATTGTGTTCCCAGTTCCTGAGGTCTCCGTGAGATCCTATAAGACCTTCTGTGGGGGCGTCATGCATGGACTCCTCTCTTTCCTCAGTCCTGCTTTCTTCATTCTCCTTTAAATGTTGATTCTGAGAGCACTCCCCAAGAGAGTTCCTATACACAAAACTATATCTGATCTGTTTCTCTGGATTCCAACTTAAGCTGCTTTGCATACTTAATTTTAAAAATTCCCAGAGTTAAAGATACACTCTCACTAATGAAGACAACTATGTAAGCTTTTGAATGAGAAACTGACTGGATTCTTGTAGGCCATCTTGATGTGACATACAAAACCCTATTCACTTTTGCTGTGTTGATAATTTTATTACTCAAAGGAGACGATCAGGTAGCTCAAATCCTTTGATTCAGTATTTACAGAAGTCTGCAAAGCCTAAACGAGGGGTCCAGTCAGGAGACAGTAACCACAGTAATAAAAAGAATTGTTAACCAGTAGAAGGTAGATAAAAAGGGTGAAAGAGCACTCAGAAGTAGCATGCATAAGAAAGAAATTACTACTTCTAAGATGAGGGAGTGTGGACAATGAAACAAAAACAAACCCAAATACAAATAAACAAAAAATGAAGGATTAGGAAAGCACTGCCCCCAAGATTGAGATTCAGATTCAGGGGGAACATGGAGACTACTGGTGGCAAAGAAACTTCCAAGAGACTGTTAAGTGAGAACTAGTCTATACAAATGGCCTGTGGTTGCTGGGGGATGTGACCACAACAGAGCTGCTCAGAAATCATCACTGGTAGGGAGATCATAAACAAAGGGCTCAGCTGGATTGCTTCTGTAGAAGGCCCCTGATCTCTTGAATTGAATAATAATGGAAGACCAGAACCCCAAAAGAAGGTATCTCCCTTTGTGATAGCCTTGTAGTACTGGACAGTGCCCTCTACTGATGATTCCTAGCATTTTTCCCAGTTGGCAAAGGAAATATGTTAACAGCGTCCAGTTTTATTATCACAAGGCATGGGAAAGGGATAGATTTGGAGCTGAAAGAAAATAATTGATTACTGGCACACCAGGTGTATCATTTGATTTAATGCTCTATTTCTTTTGCTTATTTTACCTGCCTAATTAAAAGCTTTAAAGACCTTTGAAATTCACAGACTTCTGCACAATTTCAAATTCTAGCATTATACAATCCAAATGCATTTAAAATGCCATCTGACTGAATTTTGGTTAACTCACATGGTTTTTTTAGAATTGACTTTTGCACCTTATGAGACCAGTTTGTAGTCATGTTGCATGGTACAGTTCTTGTTACCTCAATTAACATCAAAACTATTTCAAGGCAGTACATGAGAATAAGTAGTAGAGGAAGAGGGATCTTAGTCATGTGATCAGTCCTCATAAATATGTAGGAAAAAGATTCGTGCAGTTAGTTGTCTCTGAAGTCAGAACACAGTGTCAGGTAGTAGAAGGAGCCAATGTTGAACTAGTGGCTGTATTATCTCACTGCCCTCTCTGCAGCAGTAACAATTCTTTCACAGCACAGTCTCTCAGCTGATCTCGATCTTTTCTTCTGCACCTACCAAGGATCCTGTTTTTACCTTTTTGTAATGATTTTTCCAACTTCACAGTATATTCACATTTAGAATTTAACTTTTACTATGGTTTCCTGACTCTTCTTTTGCCTTTTCTTTGTAGGTCCTTTAGCTTCTGTTTCTGCTACTAACATGTTGTTGTTTCCCTCATATTGCTAGTTCAAATTATAGAGAAATAGACTTTGAAAAATATCTCTTCTTGAAAGTGACTAAATTCCAAGCCCCTTCATAAGCCCTGGGTCATCTTATAGGTTGGTTGTCACTGAGTTAATGGTCAAACCCTGAAATAATCAGCTATAATCTGGGATATGAATTTATATGGTAGAGAATATGGTCACCACCTCTATGTTTGAAATCACATAGAGTTGCTTTTCTCAGCAAACTACTGTCCACATGAAAGGGATATTTGAGTGGTAGAACCCGCCAGAGACTTTGAAAGGCCCTCCCTAGTACAACACTCAATCTAAAAATTCTGATTAAAGGGAGTTCCCCAAAGAAGTTCTAGTCAATGGTTCCCAACAGTGGCTTTTATCACTTTCTGTCAGCACCATCAGTTGCTTCTGTTGACTGTGCTGACCAACAATGATAGGGTCTCCCATGAATTTCTCTTTGTGACAGTACCCTCTGTGTCTTGCCAACAGCTTGTAAGCCCTTGGAGTATGAAGAGTTCATAATTGCTCTCTCAGCATAACTCACAACTGAGACACTGCTGAGGCACAGTTTTTCAAGGTTATTTTTTAATAGCCACCTAATATTGGAATTGGACATGAGCCATTTCTCGAAATCCTCCTTCGTTCATAGTCAGCTTACTGTCACAAAGTACAATATGCTCTTCTAGGGGGAGGGGCTCATGATATAGATCTCCCCAACACAAATGATAAAGAATGAAATCTTGCAGTGACAGAAGGAGCATATTGGTTTAGTGTAAGTCCTACCAATGTGAATTTGGATTTGGCTTTAATTTTTACCTTTGCACAAACTATAAAAAGAGGCGAATTGCACATAAATGCTTGGAATTTGAATGGCCCCAATAGATGGCATGGTCAGCACCCCATATTTTGTAGATGAAGTAAAAAAAAAATTCAGAGGATTATTCTCTTTGTCAATAAATAAATCAAGATTAGAACCCAGGCTCCTTGAAACTAAGCCTTGTCCTCTTTCCAGATACCATGCTGCCCCCTAGTGTTATCCACATTCATAAAATCTAGTGATTTCATTCATTAGAACAAATTTCAGTTAGTTTAAGGATCTATTTGCAAACCAAAAATGTGCTAGCTAATTTAATATGATCCAAAGAAAATCTGATGTAAAACTCCGTTTCTCAGTATTTTATCATTTTTTAGTATTATTGTGAATACTTGAAAAAAATGTTTATCTTATCTTCTAAAATAATCTAAGATTAAATAAACTAAGGGCCTAACAAGTAAAGAGCAAAGTTGGGTATTGGGGTGGAGGCAAAGAGGCAGAGTCACTTAAAATAAACAACATCATAATTAATAGTCAACCTTTCTAAGTATATGAATGTGTGATTTTTCTGTTGTTACAGATAGGGTTAACTGGTATCCTGAAGCTTCTTGTGTGTCTAATAAAAAAAATTACAAAATACAAGACAATGAAGAACCACTTTTATAATGGGGGAAAATGGAAAGATAAGAGAATAAACCATATTAGAGTATCAAACTTAGCTTTACCATATGTTTCCATCTGTCCTCCTTCCAAAAAAGAAAGAGATATTTATAAAGAGAACAAAACAAATTAATTAGAAATAAACAACTAAAAAATACTGACTTTATATATCATAAGAAGAAAAAGTTAAAAAGTGTGTAAGAGACATATCAGGAAGAAGACAGAAACAGAAGAGAAAATAGGGCAACTAATAAATGAGAGGAAGCAAAGAATTAATTATTGCACTAAGAAGGCTGATATATTGAGCTCATTTAAAAATTGTCTTTAAAAAAGAATGAAGAAGGAAAACTTAAATAAGGGGAAAGTAATGAAGACAATGAAAATTGCTAATAAAAATGTTGAGAAGGAAAATGTGGAATACATTGTAAAATAGAGAATAGTGATTCAGAGGATCTGAAGTAGGTTATGGGATCCTTATAAAGAAAACACTGCGACCAAACACAGGCAAACATCTGAGCACTGTTTTGGATACACTTATCTGAATTAGCTGAAATTATAAAAACATGTAAATCACACTTAAAATTTTACATTATTCAAGAAGGATTTCACAGGAGATACAGAATCTGGACATAGCTCTCTATTGTCCCCCTTTTCCTCTTATCTCTGAGATTCTTTCTGATCAACTTTCAGGAGATTTCTGCCATAAAATGGCATTTGACCAGCACTCTCCAATACAGCCTTTCCTAGC
>PISX010002637.1:129449-155167 GCA_004024625.1 Mellivora capensis | reverse complement strand
TTCTGCACAGCAAAGGAGACAATCAACAAAACAAAGAGGCAACCCACGGAATGGGAGAAGATATTTGCAAATGACAGTACAGACAAAAGGTTGATATCCAGGATCTATAAAGAACTTCTCAAACTCAACACATGCAAAACAGATAATCACATCAAAAAATGGGCAGAAGATATGAATAGACACTTCTCCAATGAAGACACACAAATGGCTATCAGACACATGAAAAAATGTTCACGGTCTTTTTTGTTCTGGTACCATCCTTTGTTTCTCTTCTTGCCTATCATTTATTTACTATGCAAAGCAGTTCTATCCGAATGAGTTTATTAATTGTCAATTTAAAAATACTTATGTTTTTATGTTTTGGTCTGCTGGAAAAAGCCCGGTTTGCTCTATCTTGGACTTTTTTATCTTATGTTTTTCATAAATTCCAACTCTAACTACTGTATCATTTTTCTCCTGCCATTTCCACCTAAAATGATCTTTTATCCATTTTTGTTGATCTATGTATGCCATTCATTTTTAGAATTTTGGTAATACAGGGGAGATATCTTATTAGCAGCAAGCTATTTTTCTGAAACAAAGGATTTTGAGGTCATTCACACACTACCTAGTGAGCTATCCTGTTTTCATAAGTGCTATTTCATAAGAGGAACATTTTCAATAGAACATTAAGGGGAATTCAGATTAGTTAGGTAAGCCATTAGAACAACTCCCTGTTCTAAGTTTTTCCTTTGTCCTGTTTCAGAAGTACTTTGACTTTTAATATCAACTACAGCTATATACTGAGATGTTTAGTTGTTTACATCTTAGTTACTGAGCAAAACAGCAACAATTATGCATATTATTATATGCATAAAAGATTAATTTTTGTTGATTTAGTAAGTTTGTTTGTTGTTTTTGTCTTTATCCTTTAGTCTCCAAAATGGATTGCTGTTTATAGCAGTGTTCTCTGATTATGGCTTGCCATATGTAATGGAAAGTGCACTGTGGAGTTAGATCTAGGTTTATATCCTGGCCTTTCATGCAATCTGGGTCGATTAAATAATGTTTTTGAGCCTTACTTCCTTTGAGAGAAAAGGAAATAAGAAATATGTATCAAATGGTTACTGTGAAGATTTATGAGATATTTTCAAAGCATATGGAACTAGTAGGTAATAAATTATTTGTTTTCTCTATCCTTACAATTTTTCAGATATGTATTTTATACTTAATATCTATCATATGTGGTAATAAGGGAAAATGTGTTCTCCTCTTTAAAATAATATTGAAATAGAACATATTTAAAACCTCCTCTGAGTGTTAGACTATAAAATTAGCAGAGAAGTCTACTTTAAATCTTCTTAAAGATTTGGAAAAGAGGTAGATAGATTGGTTAACAATCAAATCTTGCTTTTGTAGGTTAATGTTGACAGATAAGCTAGTATTGACATGGGAGTATCCCCTTCAGTAAGAGGCAAGGAAGAATATACTACTTAGAATATTATGCACTTGCATATTTCCTACTCAATATTTTAGATCAGTCATGGGGATATAACCATGCTGGACCTATGTTTATATTTCATCATAAGTTTAAATATTTTAAACATAGTGTAAACAGTCAGTCTTTGCATGTTTGGCTAATGAGTCTCCTGCCTAAAAAAAAGGGTGTCTACATAGTAGAGTATATATAAAGACTTATATATATAATATATATAGTGTATATATTGAGTATATATAGTATATATTAATGAATTCATATTTTTTAATAGAACTGAATTCTGGAATCATATAAAGGTGTGATGATAGATGGAATGAGTGAAAGGGTGAGACTGAAGGGGAAAAATTTAGTTTCATATGCTAACATGTGGTCACTATCTTGGAAAAATGACAGCATAAATTTGATGTTTTTTATAGAGCAGAATTAAGGTTATGTGCTTAAAGCATTTCTTAAAAGTCATATATGTGTTTTAAAACTTAAGTATTTAAAAAGTTTTTGCAACAGATATTTTAAAGTATGTTTAGTCATTAAAAGTACTAGCAAAATAACTGGAAGTATGTACTGGTTTACCTGTGCGAGGCCACTGTCTTTGATTAGTTAGCTCTATGAGAGGCACTTTGAACAAAGGTGCAGAAAAGAAAGATATTGGGGAAATATAAAAAAAAATTTAGAAAGGAATAATAATATTAAAATGATTAATTAATGCTGGTACTCTAAAGGGGACCCTGAGAAGAACGTGGTGAACACGAAAAATAGGACCAAGTGGAGGGAAAAAATTCCTGCAGAGATGTGAAAAAGCTACAGTGATGACTGTTTCTTACACAAATATATTTCTATAGACAAACCATGAACTATGCATTTTAAAACAACTGAAATGGAAAGCTTCATTTAAGTCAAGGAACATATGTATTGAGTGGATATTGTGTATTTTAAACTATGCTAATTTATGTTGATACATAGTGAATAAAACATGATCTCAGTGTATTCTAGTGGTTCACAAGGGTGATAAGATTTATCTGGTTTAAAAAATTGCAATACATAATTATAAGATATAATAAAACATGATGATAGTGGCAAGGTCAGAGTCCTAGGAGATCATGGAGAAATATTGGCATACCTAACTTCTGGGACAGCCAAGCAAAGATTCATAAAAACATTATAACCATAGCTGAAATCTGAAAATAATTTGGAGTTCACAAAGCAGGTAAAGCAAAAAGGACAGAGTATATGGAGAGTAATCTACCTACAACATCTGTTATGCCCTCAGGAGTTGATCCTGGTCCAAATGAACTGGTGGTCCTATCTCTCTGTTTGATCTGACCACTCCATGTGAATCCATCTCGAACTTGACACCTCAATTAAATAGTATGACCTTCCTCAATTAAGGCTTATCATTTTTTAAATTATCTTAAATTTTTAAGCTATATTCTGAATTTTAGTTTTATGCCTTGGTAGAAATGTTTAGTTCCTTCATAGTAGATAGATTAATTTTAGTAAATATTATACATTAAATCACAGAATCCCCCAAAAGAGAAGTACATAAAATTTATTTATTTATTTATTTATTTATAGAGCATGAGCAAGCAGGGGGAGGGGCAGAAGGAGAGGGAGAGAGATAATCTCAATCAGACCATGCCCTGAGCTCAGAGCCCATGGAAGAGCCCTCATATCTCATAACCCTGGGATCATGACCTGAGCTGAAATCAAGAGTCAGATGCTTAACTGACTGAGCTTCCTAGGCGTCCCAAAAAAGGGAATATTTTAGATTTTTAAAATTTATTATTTGGGAGAGTGAGAGAGAAAGAGAGTTAAAGAGAGGACAAACAGAGGTAGCAGCAGAGGGAGAGGGAGAAGCAGATTTCCCCCTGAGCAGGGAGCTGGACCTGGGGCTGAATCCCAGGACTATGGGATCATGACTTAAGCTGAAGGGAGATGCTTAACTGATTGAGCCACACAGTTGCCCCATGAAAAAATATTTAAAAAAATAAAGCTGAATATATGGATTAAAAAATTATATTAAATAATTATATATGGGAAATGAACACATTCTTTTTTTAAAATTTTTAATTAATTTTTAAAGTAATCTCTATATTGCAGTGTGTGGCTCAGACTCACAACCATAAGATCAAGAGTCTCACGTTCCAGTGACTGAGCCAGCCAGGTGTCCCAAACTATTCTATATCCATTCCCATTATTCTTGTTCTGCAGAACTTACACTGATTTGTATCTTATCTGGTTTTCATTTCTAAATTACTTTTAACCACTAAAATTGATTTAAAGAATTGCCACAGGATATTTCTACATGTATGGATTTAAGTAATATGATGCCATCTATCAGCTCAGGGGAAATGAAAGCCACCATGAGTTTGAGTTATTTGAAAATATGTATTAATTGCAATTTGCAAGGAGAAGACAAAACCATATACATCGGTGTACCATCTATTACAATTCTTATGTGTCATTTTCACTTTGTTTATAAAATTGAGATTATATATACTTAATACTTAAACCCCTCTTATCCCCTGGCCTTTCTTCATATAAGTTTATAGGTTTTCTTTGTAGTCCCATAACTCTAAAGGAATTACAGACTTGATAAGTATTTAATTTACGTATGCCCATCTCCCATAAATTTTAGGGTCTATAGATTCTTATCACAACTAGTACTTCACTATGCATTTTAAGGGGGGGATAAAGAAGAGATGATACTCGAAATGTCATTACTTGAATAAATATATTAAAAATATTTTTTCTGAACCAAGGAAAACAGTTATTTTTAAGAATTTTTCTTCTTTGGAGAGATGATAAAAATAAGTGTTATGTATAGAATATAGTTTTGAATAGTATTTCCCTCAGTCAAACCAAAATAACAGAGAAGCTAATGCTATTTATTTAAAAACAAAAACAAAATAGAGGTTGTCACAATCAAGGTTAATATTTATCTAGGGCTCATTTTGTGCCAATTTCCTAAGGACTTTGTATTAACACACATTTGTGTAAGTAAGCAGTATTAGGTCTCCTTTTCATGGAAAAGACAACAAAGGCATAGATAATTAGCTCGTTGGTGTTGTACAGCTTGTAATGAGCAGAAGTCCTTTGAACTTTGGCAGTCCCGTACCAGACCCCAAGCTCTTTTTTATTTTTAATTTTTTCCAGACACCAACTTCTTGATCATTATGCTTTCTTACCTGTTAGGTATAATCAGATCTAATTTTGTAAAAGCACATAATAAATAGGATTTGCTGTCTTATCTACAATTTCCAAACTTTAACTATGAAATAGTTTAAAACATAAAATCAACATAAAATTTAGAACATAAAATCAACATTACTGAAGAAATTGCCCTTGACAGAAATACTGTCTTTCATCCTAGAAATGGTGAAAAGAGTTATTTTATTCACCAAAGAGATCTTGGAAATCTTTTAGTATAACTCTTGACCTAAATTTTTTTATATGGAGGGGTACAATATTTACGTTGTAAAACTAAAAATAAAAACTCTTAACAGGTTAGCATAGATGTTAAATATGATTCTGATTAGTGGCAATTTATTAGTTTTCTGATAGCACTTTTTAAGTTCCTGTTCGCTGAGACCTGGGCCCCGTGAAGCCAGATGTGGCTATTTCCGTTAGAATGTGCCTTTTGCCCTAGTTAAGGGTGTTATTGGCTAGGGGAACACATGTTCTGATTAGCTTTTTGGGTGATGTGTCCATTCCCAAAGCCAGGGGTGGACTCAAGTATATACAGATTGGCTTGAGAATGAGTTAGAATGGTTGTTTCCAAGGAAAGCTCCCTTTATTGAGTCTTTATTCAGAGCATTGTGCTTGGAGAACTTTTAAACTTGCTTGAAGTCACACCACTCGCAATTGCTAAAATCCTCTCTTCCCATTCCAAATCTCCTTGCTCATTAGTAAAACAGTATTCTATGTGCTATTGTACTCTCCAGATACTGCCCCACCACTTATGCTGGAGTTCCTGTCATTCATTCACATTCCATGTCATTCCATTCCATCCACATTCATTCCATGTCATTCACAGCAAGTACAGGTTTCTCCTGTTATCTGAAAGTTAGCTTTATGCTTTACGCCCCTTTGCTTTTATCACAGACCTGTGTTAGTGCCTGTTTTTGCTAACTGAAAGAAATCAAAGAGGATTTTTGCTTTTTTGAAATGGTTAATTGCTTCTTCGCTTAACACCATTTTGATTTTCAAAAGTTCCTGCAGAAATGCAGTACTTTTAAATAGTGGGGAAAACCCATACTATCAAAATGTATATAAGGATAACGACTAATTAGACTTTTACTTACAAATAAGGTTTAGTAGCTAGCAAGAGCAAATCACTCCCAAAGCAACAACTAGAAAAAAACAAAAGATGAACTAGAATTTGTGTGTGTGTGTGTGTGTGTGTTGTTTTTTTTAAAAAACTTTGGAAGTGAAGAAGACAAGATGAACTAAAATAACGGAGAGGAAAGAACCCTTCTTAGATAAGATTAAGATTGTCAGACCTTTTCTATTGCTCAGGTTGTTGATTGCAGGGTAAAGTTTAGGCTTAATTTAGGTATAAGGTGATTAATTTAGATAGATTACTCAGTTGGGGAAGAGAAAATACCCAAATTTATGATGGCCATGTGGGCTGATATGCTGGATTGGCATCTAGAGGAACTCCAAGTTCATGACTGTTTCCCTTATAGGACAACTCTAAGTGCTGAGATAATGTGGAAGGCTGGGGGTTGGACTGGACAGCCATGCTGAGCTCTTTTAGCCTGATGGTACTTAGGAGACAAAGTCTCCCTGGAGAGATAACCCACAGCAAACACACAATATATCTTGTCATGGAGACATTAGAGAAGAGAGGTGTCTAAGTCTAACTAAACGGCAGTCCAAGGTTGGTCCAGATTGATGACTGATTGAATTGAGGCAATAGCCTTTCCCTAGCTGCCTTCTCAAGGGGAGGAAATAGCATCAACTTCAGGATTGATTTTTATGTTTCTTTTATATACAATGTCCAGTATAAAATAGTGTATTTTAGGGGCGCCTATGTGGCTCAGTGGGTTAAGCCTCTGCCGTTGGCTCAGGTCATGGTCTCAGGGTCCTGGGATCGAGCCCCGCATCGGGCTCTCTGCTCAGCAGAGAACTTGCTTCCCCTCTCTCTCTGCCTGCCTCTCTGCCTGTTTGTGATCTCTGTCTGTCAAATAAATAAAAAATATTAAAAAAATAAAATAAAATAGCGTATTTTAATATATATTAAAATATACCATTATATACATAATACTTGGTATATGTAATATAAAATATTATATTTAATATAGAATAACTAAAAACTATACTGATCTAAATATATGTTAATAACATATGATAATGCATAATAATATAATATGTATTTTATAGATATATAGTGTGAAGAATCATTACAATGTGATTTTTTTCCTTTTTCATGGACCAACTCTCGTAAGATTTTTCCCCTGTTTTTCCTTATCTTCTCAACCACTAAATGTTGTACTGCCCCAACTCTTAGGTCTCTAATCTATCCATTTTTTCTCTACACTCATTCTTTTTGTGATTTCATCCATTCTCAAGGAATTAAATATACTTGTGAATTGATAATTGATATACCTTAGGACCTCTCCATGACTCTAGTCTTGCATATACAGCTGAATATTCCAGTTTTACTATATAGATGTCTATAGGCAAGTCAATTTAAAGCATCACTAATCAGTCTCCAGATTTCCATTCAAAATACTTTCTCTGTTTTTATCTCAAAAGATACAATCTTGGCTTTCCAGGTAATAAGACCAAAAAGGCTTGGAGTCACCCTTCATGCATTTCTTTTTCTCATTCCAGACTTCCAGTCCAACAGCAAATCCTGTTGAATTTGTCTTCAATATATCTTAAAACTATGGCCACTTATCATTTGACTTACCCTGTTCAAGGCATAACTGTCTGTCTCCTTCAAGCCTGCCGCACTGCAATTGGTCTGCTAGGTTCCATGATTGTTCTCCAGCAATCCCTTCTTACCACAGGACCCAGCCTGAAAAGTTGTCCCCAAGATTGCTTTAAACCCAGCAACAGCTTCCCATCTCACTCAGAACTTTCCATCTCATTAGAATCCTTTTAAGATTCTGCCAGGTACTACACAATGTATTTCTCTGTTACCTCTCTGAACTCATCCCCTGTCTCTCATCTCCTTACCCATTTGCTGCAGTTATACCTATTGTTGTTCCTGAAATCAATGTCAGGCTGTGTGCTTTTGTGCTTGTGGCTCCCTATGCCTGGAATACTCTTCCCATAAAAGTCAGCTTGCACATCTCTCTCAGTTCTTTCTGGTCCTAATCAAATAACACCTTAAAAGCAGACTTTTTAAATTATTATATTTAAAAGTGACACTCTTTCATCTTACACTCTTTACTTTTTTGTGTTTTGTTGTTTTCCTCACAAAACCAATTACTACCCCCCCACACTCACTTATGTACTTGATTATTGCTTTTCTACCACTACTAGAATATGACTGCAATGAAGGTAAGAATTTATTTTTATTTCTTTGTTTATTGCTATATTTCAATCACCCAGGACATGGACTGATGCACAGAATGTACTCAATAAGTAATAATTAAATAAATATGATTAATGTTTCTTTAGCAAGCTATGCTAATATGATCTCATTTTCTGTTTATTGGAAAGATATCTTTATTCAGCAACAACTTAAAGAGTATTGGAGTTATTTTATGGCATAATGAAGATTTTATTTAAATCATACTTTTAAATCTTTTGCATAATGCACCATTGGGAAGAGAACACTCAGTGCTTCTATACACATATATAAAATGCAAACAGAATTAACTTAGGTAGGTGGTAGCAGGAAGCCAGACATGTTTGTAGTCAAAATTACTGATTCTTTTTTATTGAATCTTATGGAGTTAGACTAGGAAGAAAATGGAAAGAACATCTGATACCCATTATTAGATACTCATTTAACAATTTTGGGAAATGGCAATTCTCATTCACATTTTCTCTTAGCATCCTAAAAGTGGTCCTGTCTGACAGTGCAGCCATGGGGAGACATGTTTTGAACAAGTGTGTTGCTTTTCCTTTCACAGTGAACTACATAATGCACCTGTGTAACTTCACTTCTTAATCGGATCAGCAGGATTGTATTGAAACTGAGCGTAACGCTGCTACAAGTTGAGTGTCTTTTTCAAAAGATGAGTTTCTTTTCTTCCTTAAAAGAGTAAAATAGATAATACTTGTGTTTCTGTCCCCTAAATTTAGTAAAACTGGGGAAAACTTTGGAAAATATTTTTTCTGCCCCTGTATTTGATTTGGCACACAAAGGAAACCTGGAAATTCAGCTCAGTTCACAACAGCTAAAAGAGGATTAAGATTGTTGCTTTATATACAAGGAGCATATTCTTTTAAATAAAAGAGAAGATTCTTATAACATATTCTGACTTACTAAAGCTTTAAATTCAACAGTGTTCATTACTGGCTCATCAGTTTTTCAACCTCCTTTAAGATTAATGCAATCGACTCCATCCTTCTACACGTGACTAGCTTAATTAACAGTCATACTTTTAGTCTTCTATATGTCAATCTTCAGCACAAAGTAATTTATCTTCTTGATCAATTGTGTATCTCAATTGTTATAGATGCTACACTTCTGTATTTTTATAGTTACATGTTATTAACAATAATAAAATATTTTATTATCTTAATAAGTAAAATTAACAGTTTACAAATAGATTTAGCTGCAGGTATTTGCTAAGACACTTTATTTTGGAATGCATTCAATTATTTATTTGTAATTTGTGTACATCTCCAGGTTGCTCATAGGTAACAATATGTTCATACTACATGAAACTCATATTTTAGCAAAAAACAAATCAATGCATGTCATTATTGATATTAAGAAATTAAAGCAACTGTTTCTGTAAAATATTTGTTTGTGGCATTTGTCATTACTTTTTGATATGTGCTATGCTATGTATGGAGGCTAAAAAGATTGCTTAGAGGAAAATATTGGCAGTAGAGTCAACCACTGGACTAGTGTGATAAGTTAGTAAGTGAACAAAACATTTTCTTGAATTTTTCTCTTTTACTACTTGTCTTTTTTTCCCCCTTCTTGTTTTTCTCTTGCCGAAGTATTATCTTTTATGAGGCAATACTTGCTAAACCAAATGCTTACTGATGATCTGCACAGGTCACAGTCAGAATTCTTATGCAAATTATTCTCCAGAAAAGAGTCCTTCAGATTTTTGGTGCAGTGTATTTATTTCAGCATGTGATTATTTAGCTGGGTGGGCCAGTGTGTGGATGAAGGAGGATGAAGGAAGGGGAAATAAAGGGTAGAGCAGTAGAGACGAGCTAAGAAATTTCATGACTGTGTATACCATATTAATGATTTGTATTAGATGTATATTGGAATAACAGATCCCTTCTAGATTATACTTCAAATCTCCTTGATTACACAGATAATTCTATTTTTTAAATTTTTTAAAAGATTTTATTTATTTATTTGACACAGAGAGAGATCACAAGCAGGCAGAGAGGCAGGCAGAGGGTGGGGGAGGGGAAGCAGGTTTCCTGCTGAGCTGAGAGCCCAATACAGGGCTTGATCCCAGGACCATGAGATCATGACCTGAGCCCAAGGCAGAGGCTTAACCCACTGAGCCACTGAGGCACCCCTTTTTAAATTTTTTTTAAGATTTTATTTATTTAGGGACGCCTGGGTGGCTCAGCTGGTTAAGTGGCTGCCTTCGGCTCAGGTCATGATCCCAGCGTCCTGGGATCGAGTCTCACATCGGGCTCCTTGCTCAGCAGGGAGCCTGCTTCTCCCTCTGCCTCTGCCTGCCACTCTGTCTGCCTGTGCTCGCTCGCTCTCTCTCCCTCTCTCTCTGACAAATAAATAAATTTAAAAAAAAAGATTTTATTTATTTATCCATTGTTTTTTTTAACATAAACAATGGTTAAGACACCAACCATAGACAAATGGAGATGATCCAGCTTTTGCCTTAAACAATTTATAGACCAACAGGTAAAGTATTATAATTGTATAAATATTTAAAAAGATTGTTGTGATCAATGTTATATCTTAATATATATGATATAATTATATATGTTTATATATATTATATATACATATATTTTTTAAGATATAATAATCTAAGAAAAAGACATAAAAATCTAATCTTCATTTAAAAGCCCTTGATTATTGGGGCACCTGGGTGGCTCAGTGGGTTAAAGCCTCTACTTTCAGCTCAGGTCATGATCCCAGGGTCCTGGGATCAAGCCCCACATCAGACTCTCTGCACAGCGGGGAGCCTGCTTCCCCCACCCCCCTCTGTCTGCCTCTCTGCCTACTTGTGATCTCTGTCTGTCAAATAAATAAATAAAATCTTAAAAAAAAATAAAAATAAAAGCCCTTGATTATTATGTTAGATCCTATGTTTGAATTTGGATATTGATATTAAGACACCAGAAATGTCATTAAATCGACACTTGATCAGAGAAGAATTTTATCCAAGATTAAAGTTAACATTGACCTTATTTTAACCTTTTCTTAAACACGAAACTTAATTAAAGACATATTATGTCCTTGTAGAAACTGGGAAACTTTGTCCCTGTTTTGAACAAAATATCAACTTTCCCTTGAAATATTTAAGTCCTTTTTTGGGCATCACATTTCATTTATTGGCATAAAACATTTTCAAATATCAATAGCTTTTATACTGGAGATGAGTATCTTCTAAAGAGGTTTGTTTTGTTTTGTTTTGTTTTGTTTTGTTTCCTTTGGAAGGCTAATGGCAATTCACACAAATGAATACATTTTCAAAAACTTATGTGTTTCCTTTGGACAAACCAGACACATAGCTCATGGAATTAAGAAAAAGAAGGGAGGAGGAGTTTAGAAATAGGGGTGGAGGAATAGGGACTAGCTTAACTGCCACATAAAGCATCCCATAACTTGCCTTTCCAAAAAGAGGTAAGAGAAGCATTAGAGATGTGATTGCATTTCAGAGCTTTCTTTAGTGAGAGATCACCAAAAGCTTCTGAATTCAGGGGAACTTGTGGGGGACAGCAAATGTCACAGAGGATGGTAATGTGGTCATCCCAAATTGTGAAGATTAAAAAAACGCAGAGTAGTATCTAAATGTCAACTGCACTTTGCATTATTGAAAGCTGCACAAATTACCAAATGATCAATAGACAGCATTTTTCTCTGTTGCTCACTTTACAGCTACTTATAATTTTGTCTATTTACAAGAGGAAAGATGTTTATCATAGAATTTTTGAAAATAAAGAAAAGTATAATGAGGAAGCCAAGGTCACACTTAATCTCACTACTCAGCTATAATCACATATTGGTTAGGATTATTTGGTTTTAAATGATAGAAGTCTGATCTGAATCAGCATAACCACAGGGGGAGAAATGAATTTATTTAAAAATGATGTGGTGTTTTAGGGAAACAAAATCAGAAACTGCAAGATCTTTGGAATATATGAAACCAGACACTCAAATACACTTAGGTCTTTCTGTCTTTCATCCTCTTTTCTACACATGGCTTCAGCCCATGTTTCCCCCTATAACTGGATGACTTCTGCTTCTCTGATTCATGTGGCTGGAAACACTTTATATTTTAGTTTCAGCCATAGGAAAAAGAATGAGGTCATCGAATCCAGCAATGCCAAGGAATGGGGACAGTCAGATTTCAAATGCATGCATTTGGAACAGCCTGTGTCCTACTCAGTATCACATTGCACGAATTTGCGGAAGTGACAGTAACCCTGTGGTTGGAGGAAGAGTTTCAGACAGCGGTGCTAAGGGAGGAAAATCCTGTAGGTGTTTACCACAAACACTCAACATCTTGAAGTACTGTCCCTTGTGCTAGATGACATTTTAAAAAATGTAAATTAATTCAAAAGTGATCTATTTAAAGAGGAAGTGATGTGATAGTATAATGATCAAGCCCTGTTGGTTCATGCCTCCAAATTTCCCAACACTTGAATGTTTTGGAGAGATCAGAGGCAAATTTTACAATCAGAGGTTTAATAATATAAGAGAACTTACAAAAAGAGCTGAAAATAAAATGGGACTGTCTCCCATTCATAAAAGTAGTGGCTGGCTTAGAGAAAAAAAATACCATGCTTTTGGGGCACCTAGGTGGCTCGGTTGGTTGAATGTCCCAACTCTTGATGTCAGCTCAGGTCTTGGTCTCAGGTCATGGATTCAAGCCCTACATTGGGCTCTGCACTGGGTGTGGAGCCTACTTGAAAAAAAAAAAAAAAGCCGGGCACCTGGGTGGCTCAGTGGATTAAGGTGCTACCTTCTGCTCAGGTCATGATCTCAGGGTCCTGAGATGGAGTCCCGCATCGGGCTCTCTGCTCAGCGGGGAGTCTACTTCCCTCTCTCTCTCTGCCTGCCTCTCTGCCTACTTGTGATCTCTGTCTGTCAAATAAATAAATAAAATCTTTAAAAAAAATCTTAAAAAAAAAAAGATATTGGATACCAATATCCAAATCTTTAAAAAAAAAAACACTTTCATATATGTTAAGATGTCTGGAGAAGTTGAAAGTGCTAATAAATTTGTAAAGATGTACCCCAGTGTTAAAAAAAAAAAAAGTAAATAACCTATAGGATTTTTATTTCAAAGGGGGAAGCAAGACTCCTAGTTTTTTTTTTTTAAAGATTTTATTTATTTATTTGACAGACAGATCACAAGTAGGCAGAGAGGCAGGCAGAGAGAGAGGGGGAAGCAGGCTCCCTGCTGAGCAGAGAGCCAGATGATGTGGGACTCAGTCCCAGGACCCTGGGATCATGACCTGAGCTGAAGGCAGAGGCTTAACCCACTGAGCCACCCAGGGGACCCAAGACTCCTAGTTTTAAGACTGCAAAGGATCCTCTTACTATGACACTAGATAAAAATGCCTAGAGGGACGCCTGGGTGGCTCAGTCAGTTAAGCAGCTGCCTTTGGCTCAGGTCATGATCCCAGCACCCTGGGATCGAGTCCCACATCCGGCTCCTTGCTCGACTGGGAGCCTGCTTCTCCCTCTGCCTCTGCCTGCCACTCTGCCTGCCTGTGCTGGCTCTCTCTCGCTCTTTCTTGAATAAAAAAAAAATTAAAAAAAAAGAAAAAAAAATGCCTAGAAAAATTTAACTGTTAACATGTTTTTATTTGGGTTGTTACTGTTTTTGTTGGTGCTCTGGATGTAAAACTTCATAGGATTTAAGCACACTGCTCTTATCCTTAATTTTGTCATAAATCCCATTATTTTTAGTGTGTAATTTTGTAGAATGAAAGTTTTTCAGGGACACATATAGTGTTTAGGCAGAAATGATTGTGTATGTGTTCCTGCTCTTCTTTCTTTGCATATGTATATCCACAGACACACACATGCACATACCAAATATACACATTTATACACATGTAGCCATACTGATATCTTTAAAAACATATTTAAATATGTATACTCATATTACTGAATTATGTCCCTCCCCTCAATTCGTATGTTGAAGTCCTAGTCCCAAGTGCCACAGAATGTGTTTGGAGATGGGGTTATTACACAGGTTATTATGTTAAAATTAGGACATTAGGGTGGGTGCTCTTCCAATATGACTAGTATATTTATAAGGAGAGGAAATTTGGACACTGAAATGTATGGAGGGAAGACAATGTGAAGAACAGGGAAAAGATGGCTGTCTTACAAGCCAAGGAGAGAGGACTGGACACATACTTCCCTCAGGGCTCTCAGAAGCAACCAATCCTGCTGACACCTGATCTTGAACTTCTAGCCTCCAGAACTGTGAGAAAATAAAGTGATGATATTTAAGTCATCCACTTTGGGGTACTTTATTCCTGTAGCCCCCAAAAAACTAATACAACTCATGTACCACGTTTATTTCATGAATTATATAATATTGCTTTTATAACCAGGTTTTTTTCTTAAACACATTCTGGGCATTTCCTCCAAACTGTATTGTCACTTTTGACAATTACATAGTGTTCCAGTTGTTGGATAGCTAAAGTGTTTCAAATTTTACCTTTTTATAAAAGATGCTGCAATAATGAACTTGTGAGTACATCTTTCTTTATCTCTGTGATGATTTTCTGATAAGCTCCTAGATTTAGAAGTTGTTGTTGGGTTTCATTATTTTTAGATTTTAAAATAGTTCTCAGCAATGTTGCACCATGTACACATACCTGCCCAGGAATGCCTAATTCTCCATATTCTGTTATCTCTAAGCAGTTTTGTTTTTCAACCCTATACAAATTGGATCATTTAAATGGAAACTCATTGTACTCTAATTTACAGTTATGTGGTTATTAGGGAAGCTTATCACTTTTTTTTTAAATTAAGTTTTTATTTTTAATTCTGGTATAGTTAACATACAGCGTTAGCTTCAGGTATACAATATAGTGATTCAACAATTCTATACAGTGGTCAATGCTCATCATGATAAGTGTGCTCTTTAATCCCCGATCGTCTATTTCACCCATCCCACCACCCACCTCCCCTTTGGTAACCCTCTGTTTGTTCTTTATAGTTAGTTTGTTTCTTGTTTGTCTCTCTCTCTTTTTTTTTTCTTTTGCTCATTTGTTTTGTTTCTCAAATTTCACATGTGAGTAAAATCATATGGTATTTGTCTTTCTCTGACTGACTTTTGCTTAGTGTAGATTCTAGTTCCATCTATGTTGTTGCAACTGGCAAGATTTCATTCTTTTGAAAGAATGCACACACATACACATATGCACACACAAACACACACACACCACCTCTTGTTTACCCATTCATCTATTGATGGGCACTGGGCTGCTTCCGTAAATTGGCTATTATAAATTATGCTGCAATAAACCTAGGGGTACATATGTCATTCTGAATTAGTATTTTTGTAAATACTACATCCTTTGGGTAAATATCTAATATACAGTTGCTGGATCATAGAGTAGTTCTATTTTTAATTTTTTGAGGAAAAACTGTTTTCCACAGTGGCTACATCAGTTTGCATTTCTACCAAAAGTGCATGAGGGTTCCTTTTCCCACTTTTTTCTTTATATTTTTTGGTCATATATTCTTGTATGATAAACTCCCTATTATATCACTTTTTTTTGCCTCTTGTCTGGGAAAAAAAAAAAAGTGTTCACTACTGATACCTGAAGGCCTTCTCTCTTGTCAGTTATTGGACCTGAAACCTTGAATCATGTGATTTTTGTGGTCAAGAATGACTTAAAGACTCTTTGGAATTATATTGGCCACAGGATACCTGGATTTACCATGGAACCAGGCTTGATCTTATCTCAAACCTAACTCAGAGAAACACTTTCACAGATTTTTATAGATAATTCTCTTATTATAAAGTGTCCAATTTCTTTTACTTTGTAATAGCTATCATGACCTATATCTTATATAATAAACAAGTAGATTTGTCAACAAAAATAGCTGGAGGGAAAGTTTTTGATATTTGACTTTTCCAGCCCTTTTTGTTAGGACTTCTTGATATTCAGATCTATTCAGATCTCAGACAAAACATCTAAAGTGTTTATGTTGAAAAGAACTTAGATTTTTAATTTTTTTAAAGATTTTATTTATTTGATACAGAGAAAGAGAGAGCACAAGCAGTGGGAGTGGCAATCAGAGAGAGAGGGAGCGGCAGAAGCGGGCCCCTGCTGAGCGAGAGCCTGACATGGGACTCCATCCCAGGACTCTGAGACCATGACCTGAGCTGAAGGCAGACGATCAACTGAGCAGTGGCTCAGGTGCTCCAAGCTTAGACTTTAAAAACAGCCTGTGAATTTTCTGCCTATATCCTTTGGCTACTCTGTTGCCTTTTTATTAAAACCAAAACTCTCCTCCTCCCAGTTCCTCCTGAATGTTTTGAACTCTCACTATCCTCCCTTTCAGTATTCTTTTGCTTAGTATAATCATATTTGGTATCTATTGCTAACAACTAAAAATGCTGACTGAAGTAGTTAGCCCTGAAACAATAATTTTGAGGTGGAGTAGTATAATCATATTTGGTATCTATTGCTAACAACTAAAAATGCTGACTGAAGTAGTTAGCCCTGAAACAATAATTTTGAGGTGGAGGGGCTGCTACATGTGGCAAGCTTTAGATGGTTTGCTGTTGCGTAAGACTTTGGACAGCATAGGAATACCTGAGGAATGGGTCATAGGACTTCTAGGAAGTTACAGGAGGTTAAAGGGGAAGTGTGAGATTGCCAAGGAGAGACATCATCCACCTCACAGTTTTGTCGAAGATGACCCTAAATTGATAAACCAAGCAGAAATATTTGAGGAAGTTGAGCACAAGGAGCAGAAAAATCTGGGCAGAATGAGAAACAGATGGTGCCATGACATGATCCTCAACTGGGGTTATGGACCTGAGTTCAACAGACCACTGGGCTAATGTCCAAATGCCAGGCAGATCTGGCTGTCCTTGATAATTAAGGCTAATTAAGTTGTACTTTCGTGTAAGTCCAATGTTGGAATACTCAGTATATACGGTAGATAAATTTTATTTAATTTGGGGAACATTGACAAATATTTATTGATCACATAGTACTTGAAAATTACAGTATTTGCTCTTAGATATTGTTTTATCTGTAACTTGGGGTATATTTGAGTTCAACTGACAGAACTTCTTGACCTCTAAATATTATTAGAGGTTTTGAATTCCAGCATATATAGATATTGACCATAGTAAAATATTGTCTTTTCTTATAATGTTTACTACACAAGAACATTTTTAAAGATTTCTAAAAAATTAGAACTTAGGAAGTAAATTTCAGGGAATTATAGATTCTTAAATGTAGTCTCATTGCCTATGAAGAATAAATGCCATTTTTCTAAAATATCACTATTTTCTTTTTTTGATTTATTTCTGCATCTTCTCGATTGTGTAGTTTGAAGTCACTTTTAAAAAGTCTACATTCAGAATATTGGGATAAAATAGAGAAGTGTGAATTTTTTTTTCTTTTCCACTCATAGATGTTTTTGTTTTCTATCTTTTATTCATAGAATAACTTTCTTGAAATTAATGTTTTTCTGTGTGCATTAAGTGCAGTTACTATTTGCAACACTGAAGGCTAATTCTTACTGCATTTCATTTTTGTGGGAAATGAAAAAAAACTTCATTAAAATGTCTCTATGATTGGCTATATTACAGATGAATTCCAGGTGGTCATTTCAGGTGGAGGAGGTATATGCATTTCTATTTCATATATAAAAAGTTGATTATAAGAACACATTCTGGATGTGCAGCATTCTTACTGTAAAAAGAGAAGCTATTTATTTCAAGTATTTGCCCATTTTTTGGTCTGAGAAAGTAAAAATTGCTTGCATACCTTACTTAAGTTACTTAGATCAATTATATTATCCATTAAAAATGGATCGATGTTTGCTGGCACATTCAGTGGTTATGCAAAAATTGTTTATCTGTTTACTTTTTGAATAACTGCTTAACTACCTTCTTTTTTGTTTTGCCCTTCATCTTTTCCTCTTCTGATGAAATGTTTGAAACAAGAAATCTATTATGATAACTCGAATGTAGAACCTTGTAAAGACCAGCGTGTATAGAGAAGATTTGGACAAAAAGTAAACAGATAAACATTTTTTGTTGTACAATTTTATGCATCAAAAATTCATAAATACATGTTTACTACATTAAAGAATGTTTGTGTGCATGTGAGCTAAATTTTTGATAAATTTTTTTGCTTTACAAAAGACTAAGTTTCATCAACCCTTTGATGTATTTGCTCCATTGTTGTGGTAAAAGGCTTCAGATATGTTTGAGCTTTCTCATATGTCTATATTCATCAACTATCACTCAACTGCTACTTATGCCAATCTTATACTGAAACACAATGTCTTCTGGAGTAATTACTGGCTATTGTACTTGATGTTAGTTCAGCATCATCATTAATCAGGCAGTGTCTGCTACCTGGAGAGCACAAGGATCTTCTGTGGTCCATGGTTTAGGTGATGCTCAGAAAACAGAAGGGTGTACTTCTAGAGTTGTTGATAAGCTTAATGTCCACAAGAGAACTCATATTAATGCTTTGGTGAATACTTTCTTACAACAAAACTTCGTGGTGAATGCTTTCTGTTACCTAATTTATTTCTTAGAGATGACAAGAAAAAAATATATCATTATTATACTTAAATACTTTTAGCCCTTTCTTCAGATTACTGAGTTAGTAGATTATTTGGTGTAAAACTATTTGTTAATGACTCTGATAGTTCCAGAGATTTTCATAAATGAAGTATTTGATTCATAAATGAAGTTATAATTGTTTTAGGACATAATGATTTATAACAGCAATAATAGAATTAGATGCATATTGTAAACCTGATTTTGTTGTTTGTTACCACCCTAATATTCCTGGAGGACAGATAAAAGCATTGTACTAGACTGAGAGTCTTCTTATTTGAATCCTTTACAGTAACTAGATACATGCATATGTACACACATACATGTACACACAACACACAAAGAGTAACTGCTTCTATGGTTAATAAATAGATCCTGTAGAATGACAGTCTAACTCTACATACAAAACACTTTGTGTGTGGTGTTATTTCCATGGGATAAGATAAGACCAAGTATAAAGATGTGAAATATCTTATCTGTTTTCCTCAAACTGGAAAATCAATAAAAGTGGAGAAAAGATTATGTATTATATAATCTTAAATTATACTTAAGTATTATTTAAGCATCGCATAACCTTGTCTTCAATCTGTTAACAACATTCAGACTTAATATTTATTAAGATCCTGGAATAAGTAGTTTATTTTTTTTAATTTTAAAAAAAATTTATTTATTTGAGGGAGAGTGTGCAGGGATGTGGGGGAGAGAAGGAGAAGGAGAAATAGAATCTTAAGCAGACTCCACACCTGGCATGGAGCCTGACATGGGAATTGATCTCATGATGCTGATATCATGACGTGAACTGAAATGAAGAGTTGGACACTTAATTGACTGAGCCACCCATGCACCCCACAAGTTGTTTATTATAACATGATTACTTTAAGTATGGTCAGCTTATTATTTTTAAGATGTCCATAGGGCATCTTAGGACATAGTCTAAGCACCAACAAAAATCTTAGATCCATACATAATTTATTGTAAAGAGAAAATTGATTATGAAATGGGTAATTAAAATAGTCTAAATTCTTATTCAGTTTGATTCTTTTTGCAATGCACTGTAACAAGGCTACATAGAAATCTCCATTTTTTTCCTGCATTGATTTTATTTTATTTTTTTATCAAGTTTATATTTTCATCCTAGTTAGTTAATATTTAGTGTAATATTAGTTTCAGGAATAGAATTTAGTTATTCATCACTTACATATAAAACCCAGTGCTCATCACAAGTGCCCTCCTTTATACCCATCACCGATTTAGCCCATCCCCCACTCACCTCCCCTCTGACAACTCTGTTTGTTCTCTATAGTTAAGAGTCTCTGGGGCGCCTGGGTGGCTCAGTGGGTTAAGCCCCTGCTTTCAGCTCAGGTCATGATCTCAGAGTTCTGGGATCAAGCCCCACATTGGGGCTCTCTGCTCAGCGGGAAGCCTGATTCTCCCTCTCTCTCTGTCTGCCTCTCTGCTTGTGATCTCTCTCTCTGTCAAATGAATAAAAAAAAATCTTAAAAAAAAAGAGTCTCTTATAGTTTGCCTCTCCCTCTCTTTTTTTTAATTCATCTATGTTCATCTGTTTTACTTCTTAAATTTGACATATGAGTGAAATCATATGGTTTTTCTTTTTCTGACTTATTTCTCTTAGTATAATACACTCTAGTTCCATCCTCATGGTCACAAATGGCAAGAATTCATTCTTTTTCATGGCTGAGTAATATTCCTCTGTGTGTGTGTGTGTGTGTGTGTGTGTGTGCGCTTATGTACATATCACACCTTCAGCCGTTCATCAGTTGATAGACATTTGGGCTCTTTGACTCTTTCCATAATTTGGCTACAATATAAAATGCTATTGTAAACATGGGGGTGCAGATGCCCCTTTGAATCAGTATGTTTATATACTTTGAATAAATATCAAGTAGTGCAATTGTTGAGTCATAGGGGAGTTCCATTTTCAACTTTTTAAGGAACCTCCATACTCATTTCCAAAGAGGCTGGACCAGTTTGCATTCCCACCAACAGTGTAAGAGGGTTCCCCTTTCTCTGCATCCTTGCCAGCATCTGTTGTTTCCTGTATTATTAATTTTAGCCATTATCACAGGTGTAAGGTGGTGTCTCATCATAGTTTTGATTTGTATTTCCCTGATGATGAGTGATGTTGAGCATCTTTTCAGTGTCTGTTGGTCATCTGGATGTCTTCTTCGGAAAAATGTCTATTCTGTCTTCTGCACATTTTTTAACCGCAGTATTTGTTTTTTGGGTGTTGAGTTTGATAACTTCTTATAGATTTTTTCTACTAACCCTTTATCAGACATGTCATTTGCAAGTATCTTCTCCCATTCTGTAGGTTACATTTTAGCTTTATTGATTGTTTCCTTCACTGTGCAGAAGATTTCATCTTGATGAAGTCCCAGTAGTTCATTTTTGCATTTGTTTCCCTTGTCTCTGGAGATGTATCTAGTAAGAAGTTCTTATGGCCAATGTCAAAGAGATTGTTGCATGTGTTCTTCTCTAGGATTTTCACAAGACCAGTGCCCTAACCCCTGAGCTATGGAGCCTTCCCCTTCCTCTAGGATTTTAATGGTTTCCTGTCTCACATTGAGATCTTTCATCCATTTTGAATTAATTTTTTTATTTGTGGTATAAGAAAGTGGTCCTGTTTCATTCTTCTGCATGTTACTGTCCAGTTTTCTCAACCCTTTGTATCTGTTCTTATGTCTTCACCATACTGTCTTGATAACTACAGATTTGAAATCTAGCTTCAAGTCTGGAATTGTGATGCCTCCAGCTTTGCTTTTCTTTTTCAAGATTGCTTTGGCTATTTCGGGTCTTTTGTAATTCCATACAAATTCTGGGAGTGTTTGTTCTAGCTCTGTGAAAACTGATAGTGGCATTTTAATAGGGATTGCATTAACTGTGTAGATTGCTTTGGGTAGTATAGGCATTTTAACAATATTTGTTCTTCCAACCCAGGAGCACGGAATGCTTTTCCATTTCATTGTGTCATCTTTAGTTTCTTTCATAAAGTGTTCTATTGTTTTTAGAGTAGAGCTCTTTTACATCTTTGATTAGATTTATTCCCATGTATCTTATGGGTTTTGGTACAGTTGTAAATAGAGTTGATTCCTTGATTTCTCTTTCTGCTGCTTCATTATTGCTGAATAGAAATGCAACAGATTTATCATCTGTAAATAGTGGAAGTTGACTTCTTCCTTGCAGATTTGGATGCATTTTATTTCTTTTTGTTGTCTGATTGCTTAGGGTAGGACTTCCACTACTATGTTTAATAATAAACATCCCTATTGATGTTTAGAGAGAGAGATGTTTAGAGAGAGAGAGAACATCCCTATCTTGTTCCTGACTGTATAGGAAAACTCTCAGTTTTTCCCCATGGAAGATGACATTAGCTGTGCATCTTTTGTATATGGCATTTACGATGTTGATGTATTTTCCCCTCTGTCTTTATTTTGTTGAGGGTTTTTATCATGAATAAATTCTGTACTTTGTCAATATTTTTTCTGCATTTGTTGAGAGGATCATATGGTTCTAATCCTTTCTTTTATTAATATTGTGTATCATGTTGATTGATTTGTGAATATTGAAGCACCCTTGCAGCCCAGGAATAGATCCAACTTAATCATGGTGAATAATTCTTCTAATGTACTGTTGGATTTGATTTGCTAATATCTTCTTTTTTTAAGATTTTATTTATTTATTTGACAGATAGAGAGAGAACACAAGTAGGCAGAGTGCAGACAGAGGGAGAGGGAGAAGCAGGCTCCCTGCTGAGCAGAGGGCCTGAATAGGGGCTTGATCCCAGCACCCTGGGATCATGACCTGAGCTGAAGGCTGACACTTAACCACTGAGCCACCCAGGTGCCCCGATTTGCTAGTATCTTGTTGAAAAATTTTACATCCATGTTCATCAGAGATATTGGCCTATAATTCTCCTTTTCAGTGGGGTCTTTGTTTAGTTTTGGAATCAAGGTAATGCTGGTCTCACAAAATGAGTTTTGAAGTTTCCTGCCAAGAAATCTCCATTTTTGTTAACTTCTAGAGAATTTTTCTTTCTTCTTATGGCTCCAGATTAAAAAAAAATTAGTAATAAATAAGAAACTTTTGTCATAAAGGCCAGATTTTCAAACATATGCAAAACATTTTTTTTGGTAGAATAAAAGCCATAGTTTGTCGTTTAATATGGAGGGATGTTTTGCAAATGAGATGTATATTCTTTGTACTCATTTGTAGTGAGATGTTGCACAGGGAAGAAAGATGTAACATAATTTTGAGTAGTACCTCTATGATTATATACATGTATGTGAAAGTATATTCAAGATCAGTTGGCCATGACTATAATTTTTTCAAGAGAAAAACTGAAGAAATTACTCAGATAATGTAAGCAAAAGCCAGGTATCTCATTTACATGCACATTTATCCTGGACTCATTTTGTGTCTGAATATTTTTAAGATTGTAATTTTCTTACTGTACTTGGACAGGATAATCCTAATCTTCCTTTCATTAGACTTTATGAGTAGTAGTTTTCACTGAAACAAATTTTCTCTTTTTCATAGTAAATTTTGTGTAAAATTATGTTAATGAAAATAAGAAATTAATAGTACTGTTGGAAGCTAAGTGACTAGGCCAAATATTAACCTGCAGTTTAGCAACCCTGTACAAATCCCAGGGTTCTCCTAAGCAAAAGCTTCCAAGTTTGTGTTATTACCAGAAATTTGTAGTCCAGTGATGTGGACAAATGGGCTAAATTGAAGCCATTAAATTCATTCAGTTTGAGGTCAAAGCCAGATTAAACCCAAACCTCTAAAGGTGAAAGTCAAATATATTAAATCAATATATCATGAAGCCTCATGCAAGATGGTTCAAGCCATTAAAATTTAGTTAAAAATTGAAATATAAATTATTCACCAAACAAGAAAGTCTATAACATGTTCAATTTCAATACATCTATCATCTGCACTGTCTAATAGATTCTATTGCATTTCATTCATAAGAGCATTAGGAAAAATTTGTAGCTTGCAAGTATTTTAGGATATAACAGTATGTCAAAGTTTTGTCCAGACTAATAAACTTTGAAAATTTGAATAATTACTTAAAATTAGCTAATCTTCTACTTGGGAAACCAATGCTGTGGGAACAAGAATAGTATTTCCAGATACTAAGAGCTAGCTTGCTTGCTTGCTTGCTTGCTTGCTTGCTTTCTGATTTTATTTACTTATTTGAGAGAGAGAAAGAGAGAGAGAGCATAAGTAGGAGGAAAGGGAGAAGCAGGCTCTCTGGGGCTTGAACCAGGGACCCTGAGATCATGACCTGAGCTGAAGGCGGATGCTTAACCAACTGAATCACCCAGGTGCCCTTAAGAACTTCTTTCTGACCAAAGGGACTAAAAAGGATTTCTATCCCATTGGTCCACTTTTTTCCCACATACACATCTTGATGTCTCTGTTAGGGTTGAGAAGAATAAAAGAAAAGCCCAAATTAAGAAATGAATATTTTTTGTATTGTCAGAAATGGAGTCATAGGCATAAATGATGAATATTTAGAAGAAACTGCTGATTAAATTTAAATATATGTGTATTGTCTAACAGTGTCATTAGGGGTTTTTAATCATTGTGTTCACTGTGTGTATCTTATACACACGGAACTGTCTCTGGAACATGGTAGAGATGTTAAATGGAATGAATATTTCAATGACATAGCAAATACATAAAAAAATATGCTGGACTTCTAGGTATTTTAATAAAATACAACTTCTGGTCTATTGCTATACATTTTTTCCTTCTCTGATCTCTATTTACCAGGAACTACCACCCAAACTACTATCAGAAACTTCATCAAAAATTATATCACAATAAGTTGGCTTAAAGTAATCAATGCCTTCATATCTTACAAAGGTAAAAGTACACCTATTTGTGGGATTCTTGGTGGTACATATTTCAATAAGTGGATACAAATAGTATTGAGAGTTTCTTTATTTATATTAAAAGGATAGTCCAATTACACTAGGACATTAACTTCTTTTGGATATCTGAATTATTTAAACATAGGAAGTAAAGAAAGTTTAAGATAAACTTTTATAACAAAATAAAGCATATGAAGTATTCTTGTTCCAAATCTCAAACCTGAATCTGAACAAATATCTAGATTCAACAAGCATTTTTCAGGAAATATAAAACAAAATAATAAGAATACCATGAAGATATTTTAATCAAAAATCAAACCCAGGGTCACCAACAAATAAATTGGTAATGAGGAGAAAAAAGAGAGGTAGAAGGAGAACCCATGTATTAAAGCACCTGTCAACAAATGTCATTGGGGTTAAAGATAAAATTTAATGTGTGGAAATTGCCCATGCATGTTTCCTGGTTTTTGTTTTTTTTAATTTTTTTTTAAATTTCATTTCTTTTCAGCATAACAGAATTCATAGTTTTACACCACATCCAGTGCTCCATGCAATGCGTGCCCTCCATAAACCCACCACCTGGCTCCCCCAACTTCCCACTCCCCACCCCTTCAAAACCCTCAGGTTGTTTTTCAGAGTCCATAGTCTCTCATGGTTCATCTCCCTCCCCTCCCCAATTTCCCTCAACTCCCTTCTCCTCTCCATCTCCCCATGTCCTCCGTGTTATTTGTTATGCTCTGCAAATAAGTGAAACCATATGATAATTGACTCTCTGCTTGACTTATTTCACTCAGCATAATCTCTTCCAGTCCCGTCCATGTTGCTACAAAAGTTGGGTATTCATCCTTTCTGATGGAGGCAGAATACTCCATACTGTATATGGACCACATCTTACTTATCCATTCGTCCACTGAAGGGCATCTTGGTTCTTTCCACAGTTTGGCGACCATGGCCATTGCTGCTATAAACATTGGGGTACAGATGGCCCTTCTTTTCACCACATCTGTATCTTTGTGGTAAATACCCAGTAGTGCAATTGCAGGGTCATAGGGAAGCTCTATTTTTAACTTCTTGAGGAACCTCCACACTGTTCTCCAGAGTGGCTGCACCAACTTGCATTCCCACCAACAGTGTAAGAGGGTTCCCCTTTCTCCACATCCTCTCCAACACACGTTGTTTCCTGTCTTGCTAGATCGGAAGAGC